>JAGDYQ010000115.1:1296584-1384599 GCA_021962125.1 Bulinus truncatus
ATTTGTTCTAATGTCATTAATAATAACTTGTGTAAAATATTTTTCCAATCAGAGTTGATTTAGAGGTCCCCCCCACGCCCAAGAAATCACAAAACATGTAAAGAAAAAAAAAGTTTATTCTAGCCTATATAAAAATTACATTAAAGTATTAAATTATTTATCAATGTTGCATTTAATTCAATTTCACTTTGTTGCACGTTTGTAAGGTTTACGCATTTTTGAGATGTTTTTGCGGTCCATTTCTACCACTTGAAGAATGTTTTGAAAATGTTCATCTGTTCGCGCTGCTTCAACAAAGTCAGATGCCAGATTCACTCCTCTCTCGGCACAATCGTTAACAACGTTAATAACAGCAACATTTTCTGCACTGGAAATGTAAGAAGCTGTTTGGCATCAATCATCAACAGGCAGTTGGAGGAATCCTGTGTCCAGTTGAAGTCTGTATATAGTAAACCACGAGTCAACTCCAGCCAGATCACACAATCGATTCTGTAGAGTTTGGAGGGCAACCACTGGTCGAAGCCTTAGCAGAGCATCTGCTAGAGCTCGCTTTTCCAACACAGGTACTTCATTGCTGAACAGAGCAAGTGGGATCATTTCAGCAGTGAGGTACCACAGATGCCTATTCAGGGCACGGATTGCTGACTTGAATATGTCTCTGTTGACATCGTTGTAATCCAAAAGTCGCTTGTAGAGCTGTAGATCATTCCATGGTGCATCCACACTCTTTTTGCAAGTGAGCCACCACACGACATAAACATGTGTTACAAATGTAGCAAATGCACGAATCTTTGGCACTTGATCACGTGTGGTAATAGTACCTGGAGGCAATAATTGAATTTGTTTCTCACACAGTGCAATCTTGAGGCAATATATCAGCTTTGCCATCCATCGTGCTTTGTGCAGGGCACCTGGTCTTTTAAAGTTAACCTCCTTATTTGTAGCATTCAGGTAAACAAGGGACAGCTTACGGAATTCGTGGTAGTCGTCTCGCAAGAATTCGGTTTGTTTACTAGAGTTGGCATGTGCAATTACCGCATCTCTAACGAACTACAAACGCGAGACCAATCATGTGCCACCAACTCCCAATTACTTCGCAGCTTAGTGAACAGAGTTATATCCGGGGATTTGGAAACTTCTATTTTCATGTCTGCAAACACATGCGAGAGGATAACTTCACCAATGTGCTGGCGACAACCTGACCACAGAAGAGCACGTTGCAGCATATTTTGTATGGCAATGCAGGCAGCAGTCTGATGACCAGTGTTTGATCTTGTTGTGTCGAATGTCATATTAACGATACAATCATTACAATGCCACTCTGTCATTAGCTTCATGGTTAATTCTGCAATTATTTCACCAACGGGTTTCTTTGTTGCCTTGGCATAATTTGGCACTCCTAGAGGTTTCAATTGCTTTGCATCACCGACAACAACTGTTATGCGTTCTTCAGTGACACGATGATTTTTTAGAGAAGGTGTCAGTTTGCCATCCCAGTGGAGAGTGCAGAGTTTGGGTGGTTCCCAGGAGTCGTGGATCTTTGTAGATATCTCACTTACAACTTTGCGACGTGAACGATCTGCAGTGGCATAGGAAGAAGCCACCATTGATACATCACCCCCAGACTCGCTAATAAGGTCCTGTGTGAACGCTGCCTGCTGTGTTGGTGTAATCTTTAATATTGTCGCTAGTGACACAAGATTTGGTCGGCTTAAAACATCTGGAGGTACAAATACTCAAGCTCCTGTTGGCTTTCTTCGCTTTTGCAATGGCATTATATCATCCAAACAGTTATCAAAAAACTCCATATTATCTTCAGATTTAGAAGTAGAATCATCGGGTTCGTCACTGCTACCCTCGCTGGAACATGCTGCATTTTCTTCTCTTGCGCGTTTCTGACGTTCCAATGTTGCGACATCTCGTGAATGGCGTCGAGCGACTTTTTTTGCAAGTGTTTTGTCAAATGATCCAAAGCTGGAAGACCTGTCTCCTTTCATAGACCTCAAGAATGCTAGATCTTCTGCATTCTTGATAATAGTCTCGACATTAGGTGGCCACAGTTGAAAAGTTGTTGCCAACATAGATTTCATTTGTTCCAGTTTACGTTTGCTGGCTGGTGTGTTTCGGCGACTTTTATCAATTGAACGAAGTTTATTGTATTCATCAAGAAGCTGAACAATCTTCTCACAAGCTCTCCTGTCTGTCACCATTGGAATGTTTGCTTTTTCGTAGAAAGCATTAACTTGATTCAGGGTCAGCCAGCATTTCCTTAGAAGGTGTAAACATTTTATTGTTGTTTTTCATATCATTTTCATGTTCTGATTTTATAGGTCGTGTGTATCAGAAATTAAAATAATATAAATAAAGAAATTAAAATGCTTGCCTTGGTCATCAATATGCGGTAAGGAAAACTGGTGTTTTTGCTAATAAAGTGTGAATTTTAAATTTTATTTCTAGCACAACTGCTTATCCAAATCAATCATAGCTACCAAACATTATAAAACCAAAGACTATAAAACAATTATATAGCGCTTCACTTTTTGTATGTAAGTATGTAAGACTTTACAAGAAGGATGGTTTTATCTAGTTTTCGCTTAATTATGCATACTTTGTTGAAGTCCGGGGGACCTCTAAATATTGTCAAATATTTTTTTTTTTTTTACACAATGCTTTTTTTATCAATGGAACACATTTAAATACCAGACAGATCAATTATAAAAATTTTTTTTGGTGATGCACCCTAATATACATACACAGAATTATAGTTTAATGGTATGGGCAATGCTTGCACCCACAGACGGACACATATAGTACTACTACTAGTATAGGCAACGCCCGCACACACATATGTTGTCTACTAGTATAGGAAATGCAAATCTAGACATACAACACATAGCCTACTAAATATAAAAAACATATTAGGTCTTTTACCATTCAAATACACATTGTCCTTAATATGCACACCCCAGTAGCGGCCTAGTGAGTATCTACTGGGGAGACAATGCCAAGGCCCAGTGAGTGTCTACTAAGGAGACCACCCCACGCGTTTCGACTGAGAGTGCCGTCGCACCATGTGGGGTCCGCGATAATATACATTTATTTAAACCTAAAAATATAAAAAAACTAAAAGTTTGTTTCAATCCCACATAGGCCACTCGTCACATCTCACCCTAGATTTCACGTATTTATAAGTCGCCTCTGTATACACGCTTTAAATACCTATAAAAATTGAACTAAATATATTATGTTTTGATGGATTACTTAGCTCCAATGGTGCCCCTGGCTAGGTGACTTGTAAATCTACCCAATATTTCCAATGGGCATTAAAAATAATCAAAAAATTGATTTTTGAACGATTTTTCTGAAACTTGTAATGTTCGGATTGAAAATATATACAGAATTTAGTCTGTGGAGATCCTGCATAGAAACGATTTAGGAATCGAACTATTTCCAAAACAGTCGGATGATATGTGTAAGCAGGGTGGGAGCCTTCATGTTGACGGCAAAAATTAGTGATAACTCTGATTTGTGAGTATCAGCCACGGATCAATCTATATTATATGTTTAAAAAATTTTCAAACCTAGAACGATGGCCTGAGGGAATAAGGTATTGTTGTATACAAAAGTAAAATAGACGCCGGCCCCGGCAGGCTGCATAAAAACAACAAAAAAAAAACAAACCTTAATGGAAAACCGAGTTTAAGTTGTTCCATCAATGAATTTTTATAAATTAATTTTGATGTTTCATGGTATGTTTCACGACACATGTCTCCTTACTAACTGTGGCAGAGTAGTTGATGTACAAAGTACAAAAATAAATATGAAATATCAAGTTTTTAGGGAAGGCAAAAACTGATTTATCAATTTTAAATAATAAGGGGAAACATTTTGATTTAATGATGTAAAGATGGTGAAGTGCTCAATGTGTGGACTAGACTCTCTTTTAGTATTGGTGTAGACGTTGTACAATCAGAGTGTTGTCAGTTCGAGGCTTTCCTTTCTAGCTAGGTTGGTTGGGTAAGCCGATTTTTGGATCGTCTTCTTTTTTACCCACGAAAGGAATAAGTAATTGAAATAATGTAAATGTTCTTACTATATTTGTATTTAAAGTTGACGAATTTTAGAATCAACACGTTAGTATTTCACATTTCTGGAATGGTGGATAATTATTATTATAAAAGTTTGAGTTCACAATGAACTGAAGAATCGTAAGTCGTCTGCTATTATTTTTGAAAATCACTGAAAAGTGGATGGTACAGGTTAAATTAGTCAGGAACTCATTTTAATTATGTTGATATAACTAGTAGGTATTGTAGAACAAGGTGAATAAATTGCATGTCATCTCTAGTGCCAACATCAGTTTTTCTCAAGACAACCAATCTGCCACCATTTTATGTCAAGGGTATTTTTTCTGGTATTGTCCTTTTGGGAAGGCTGTATATATTTATTACTAGATATTAACCCCGGCGTTGTCCGGGAAATCTAGGTGTAATGTTAAACCCCTTTCTAATCAATTTAATTAGGTGCTGATTTATGCCACCTTCCTAATGTGCAGAAATGACCTACATTTCATACGTCAAAAGATGTGGCTGCAATAACCAACAAACCATCATCAAAAAGTAATCCATCGTGGGAACAATAACCTCCAGTACACAATGTTAACAAACTATAATAACTGAGCATGATTATCAAATGCGCAACCGATTTACGTGAAATCAAGTGCATAATTTTTTTTTTATTTGACGAATATTTATAGTTAAAATCAAAACAAAGCATTAAAAATGCACTGAAAAGTAAAAAAAAATAACTACTTTGATATGTCATTTAGCAGCGCGAAGGCACGATACAGCACACATCGGGAAATGACGTCATAGAGGATTTTTTTATTTATAGCGACGGCGCTCCCATTCTGCAAAAAAAAATGTACCGTCGGGACGTCATAGGTCAATGATATTTACGAACGCGCTCGCTAGTGACCTAGTCTGATTAAAATGCTATCTGTTGTATTAAAAACTAAAATAATTTGAATCCTATTATATATTATTACTTAATATTTAGGACTTTTACATTTCATAATAAAAAACACAGAAACTATTTAAAACTGTAGATTTTTGAAAAAGAAATATCGAATCGATTCAACCCAAGCGCCATTTTGAATTATGTTTTCGTGACCTCGCTGGTCACGTGATTACTTTATCAAATACTATTTTTTATTTATTTCTGGAGGTCGTTTATTTATAGAACGGGTTCCCCACACACCGCCCGCCGCGTCCTGGACAAGCTTAGCTGCTTTATAAGTTAGATGATTTCTTTTATTAAGTGAGATCGCTGTAGTCTCTCTGGAGTTTTATTTCTTTTTTTTTGAGTTAGTTGCATAAGGTATTATTCCACAATTATTTATGAGACGTTACACATAGTTAAAAATCACTGAGAACGATGTTGGTTCACATTGGCCGGTAAAGCTGTCCAATGTATGCTATTGGCCGGTATAGCTGACCAATGTATGCTATTGGCCGATATAGCTGTCCAATGTATGCTATTGGCCGGTATAGCTGACCAATGTATGCTATTGGCCGGTATAGCTGACCAATGTATGCTATTGGCCGGTATAGCTGTCCAATGTATGCTATTGACCGGTATAGCTGTCCAATGTAAGCTATTGGCCGGTATAGCTGTCCAATCTTCTCACAAGCTCTCCTCTCTGTCACCATTGGAATGTTTACTTTGTCGTAGAAAGCAGTAACTTGATTCAGCACAATTTTGGCAGTTATAAATCGAGAAGGTGCACCAAGAGAACCTGGACGCTCACTGTATGCTGCTACATTGCAGTGATACATCATGCACCTCAAAACTTGTAAACAAGTTGGTAGTCGAAGAATTCCAGTAATTATAGCATCATCAACACAGATTGCAGGGCCAATGCCAAACAATTCAGTTTTCAGAAGAGTTTGTGGTTTCTTTGTTTGCGAGGCAGGAAACGCAGTAATAACTGGATATGCAACTGTTGAAGTGATGCCAGGGTCAGCCAGCATTTCCTTAGAAGGTGTAAACATTTTATTGTTGTTTTTCATATCATTTCCATGTTCTGATTTTATAGGTCGTGTGTATCAGAAATTAAAATAATATAAATAAAGAAATTAAAATGCTTGCCTTGGTCATCAATATGCGGTAAGGAAAAGTGTTGTTTTTGCTTATAAAATGTGAATTTTAAATTTTATTTCTAGCACAACTGCTTATCAAAATCAATCATAGCTACCAAACATTATAAAACCAAAGACTATAAACAATTATATAGCGCTTCAATTTTGTATGTAAGTCTGTAAGACTTTACAAGAAGGATGGTTTTATCTAGTTTTCGCTTAATTATGCAAACTTTGTTGAAGTCCGGGGGACCTCTAAATATTGTTAAATATTGTTTTTTTTTTTTACACAATGCTTTTTTTGATCAATGGAACAAATTTAAATAGCAGACAGATCAATTATTAAAAATTTTTTTTGGTGATGCACCCTATAATATATATATATATATATATATATATATATATATATATATATATATATATATAGGGATAAATATAAGTCAGACAGAAAACTTCATTTTTATAGCAATTTTTTTAGCATTCTCTGTAGTTATCAAAATCATTATATTAATCAACCTACCGTGTTTTTGAATATATTTTAAAATTTCATTTTTTACTAAAAAGGTATTCAACTACTATGAGTTTTAAATAATAATAGTATTTTTGTTTGTTTTTTATACTTAAAACTTTAAAAAATGTTGTTGTTTGTTTGCTTTCATAAATGAGTGCATGTTTCTACCCAGATGTGGTCAAACTTTGGTTACAGTCTTGGTGTCGTCGGCCTAAAGAATAATGATTATGACCAACTGTTGGTTGGGGCACCTCTTTATACAGAATGGGGAAATCCCGATCACATCCCGGATCAAGGAGTTGTTTATCAGTTTTATTACAGTTCTGATACACAGGTTAAAAATAAATTGTTTGAAAAATTTGAAAAAAAAAACAAACATTTATAATAAAATAACCTTTGCCATTAGAAAAGAAAAGGAAAATTATGAGAAATTAAAGAATCAACAGTTTTGTATTTTTAATACATTAAAATGTTGTTGTTTTTTATTATAGAAGTTTGAAAAGCATGATATTGTATTGGATGGTTCAAGACAGGCTTATGCAAGATTTGGATCTTCTATTTCAAATATAGGGGACATTAATCTGGATCAATTTCCTGGTATTTACTATGTTTTTGTTTTGTTAGAAATGATAAGGAAATAATCCAGGATGTTGAGGAAATGTCCTGGCATGTCCTCTTCTCTGATTAAGTATACTCACCTCGACTCAAAGTCATACTAATTATCCATAATGACATCATTCCATTAATATTTCAAATTTTTATGGTACTATTCTTAGCTTTCTAAAAATAATGTTAGCAATTGAAAGGTGTAACTTTTTTTTTTATTTTAAAGATGCAAGAAGGTCTTTATTTTTATGTCAATTTAAAAGTTTTATTCGTCAAAGCTATTTTCATAAGCTCAAAGTTTTAGTCCTTCAATAATATAAAGCTCTACACCCTTTTAATCATACAATGAATTAATTATTACAGTGCACTGGTTGATCGTTCATATTTCTGAAATTGTATCTTGTGCTAATTTTTGAAAGAGAAAAAAACATTGTTGGTAGCTTATCCCTTCTAAACATCATAATGATCTTGAACTTTAATTTTTTGTAAACTAAGCCTGTATGAGTTACTCTTTGCTATATAATGATGAATTAAGCTTTTCTCTTTCAAGAAAGGGTGTATTTCAAAGGAAGCATTCTCTTATTATTTTAAGCACTGCAATGGGTGGAGGCAAGTGTGACACCCAATGGTAAAGACTGGTGGTGGTTGGTGTCAGAATGAACAAAAAAGCACTAAGTAACAAGTAAATGCCCCCCCCCCCCACCAGCCTATTTTTTACATCAAGCCTCAGAAAAAGCTGGTCAATATATTAACAAGTTTCTTTATATCTTTAATATATAGTTTTTACCAAAATATATGGATAACCAAAAATTTTTGGAAATTATTACAAACTACTAGCTGCATGAAAGACATAATGACATCTTTGAAGGTCTTGCAATATTTATACAGAAATGTATATATAAGCAAAAAATAAAACACCATCCCAATGAACTTGGTTAAACTATTAATACTTATAAAAACCTTATTTTGTAATAACTTTCAAAATTTATTCTATTCAATTATTTTGTCATTTTATTATAATAACTTTAGTAGAAATTCACAGCAGTGATCAAATTATGAACTTTTTTCAGATATTGCAATAGGAGCACCAGGAGAAAATGATAACGCTGGAAGTATTTATATTTACCTTGGATCTGCCACTGGACTAAGTAATTCTTACAGTCAAAGGATTCAAGCTTCACAGGTCAGTTTTTATTGCATTAACTGGTTTCATAAATGTTTTGATACAACATAGTTCTCATTTACTTATATATTTTAAATTTGTATAATTACATTAAAACAGTTTAAAGCTCAAGTGAAAGGTTTTGGCTTTGCTCTATCAAATATACAATTTCCTAAGAATAAAACATACCCAGTATTTGCTGCATCTTCAGTGGTTAGCAAAACTGTAGCAGTTTTTCAATGCAGGTAGGTAGCAAGGCTATGGATCATACACAACGTTTTCATAATTATGACATAATAATTACAGATCTCTGTAATTTGAAAGACTGACTTATATATTACAATATTACTTTTATTTTTCTGTAAATTGAGACATATTGATGTTTTTTATCATACACTTAAATAATTTACTATATAAAATAATATACACTAAATTGAGATAATAAATCATTAAGTTGCGGTAGATATGACTACCAAATACATATCATAAAGCTATTGTAGTCTATTTTTCTTCCCTCTTCCATATAGTAATAACATATCATAAACTGATGCCCACTAAATCTATCGGCAGCGTTAGGATAATTACACTGATTGCTCTCTATTGGGTCTTATGCCTAATTAGGGTCTCCATTCTAATTTACTTTTCTCAGCTTGTCCTGTGCCAAAAAGAAAACATAAAAAATGTGTAACAATACATCAGTTTTTTAATAGATGGTAACTTATTTCTACAGACAATAACTTGTTATTAAACCATTGGGGTTGCCTATTGATAAACATATTTTCCTAATACATTTCATCATGTTTAAGGTAACAGTTTATGTGGGAAAGAAAACACACACATGGATTCATTTTATTACTTCATGACATGTTTACAAAACTTATGTCTATTCTGGCTTTAGGCCCATAGTTGAAGTTGAAGTTCAGCTCACTGCTACTCCAAACCCAGTTGATACAAAACTAAGTTGTAACTCATCTACTGGCACACAAGAGAGCTGTTTCAATGTTAAGATTTGTTTGAAGCACAATATTAAAGGGGACACTTTTCAGCCTCTAAGTAACTGGTTCTTTCCTATTGTATTCATATATATAAATAATTATAAATGTAATAATACTTTTTAAATAACAAGAGGACCTTTTACAAAATCCCTGATATTCAATATTTATATTCATTTACTTATGGTAATGTATGTATTATTGTGAAATTTTAATTTATTCTGATTAACAGACTACAGTATTCGTCTATATACTGATACAAAAATTAAAACTCTTTTATTGAAACGAGCATTGTTTCCAAATGACAAAGATCTAATCAGTGGTCGAATACAGGTACAAAAAAAGGACGTCTCTGCTTGTTTTGAATCAATAGCCAGTCTTAAAGAGGTATAAAGATTCATTTCTATTTAATTGTAATTTTTGCATAGACACCAACATATAAGAATCTTAAAATCAATAAATTATAACTAATTAGAGAACATTTTAGTTCACAATTTTAAACTAATTACAAGGTCATATAACTCTTTCCAAAAGACTAACATAAAATATTGCAAAAATTGTAATATAAAAAATAGAATAAAAGTCTTTAATATTAATACAGTACACCCTAAATTTTTCATTTTTTTTTTTTTGCAATGTTCTTTTGAGCATTTCTTTTTTATGTCTTAACTATTTAATGAAAATCTCAACATAATTTTCAAAAAAATTGTTTAACCTTTTGCCAGATTCTTATAAGCATTAATGATTGTAATTAAAATATTTATAAATTGGTTGTTGATAATACAATTTAAAAAATATGTTTAAATCATTTTATAAACACATTTTGTTAAAGATTACTACATTAATGCTATTAGTTTTCTTTAACACATTGATATAAGAGAATCCAAAAATCATTTAAAATAAATACATGTAATATATTCATTTTCAGAGGCCTATGTTACGAAACATATATTATATTTTTATTTATTCTTTTATTTATTATATTTTTGCACTGACAGTCTCAAATAAACAGAGACAGATTTACGCCTATTAATGTTGTAGCAGAGTATTCATTGGAACAAAATCAAAGTTCAGCTAATGAACCAGTACTAGATGCAACTAAAGCAAATAATAAAACAATAGAAGTAAGCGAGAAATTTATAATTAATTCATACCCATTTTAAAAAATGTAGACCTTGAATGATTTTATAAAAACTCCAACTAATAATCTTTTTTTTTAGTCATATATATAATAAACATACATTTCTTTAAATTTTAGCTTTTACTTTTTAGGTTACATTTGTAAATGAGTGTGGTACTGATGGTAAATGTGAGGTTAACCTAATTTTAAATGCAGATTTACATATACAGCCTGCCAGCCAATGGCCTTATATAGTGGTAAATCATACAAAGGTATTTATATATTGTAATTAATTTAAATAAAGGTTTTGTTGACAGGGGAAGGAAGGGGTTAAGGATAAAATTAATTTACATCAACGATATGCTTGTGAATTTAGATGTTTATGAAAAAATAAATTTGAAATGTGTTTAATAAGTAAAAAATCTTAAAAATGTCTTCGAATAACAACATGCAGTTGTGAATTAAAGTGATAAAATATAAGCCTCTTCATTCATTTGATAAATTTTCATTTTAAATAATTAATAAACAAAAATAGTTGAGTGGAGCAGCCTTTATAAAACAATAATTGCCCATATAGGGGCCCACAGCCCTTATAAAACATTAATTGCCCATGAAGGGGCCCACAGCCCTTATAAAACAATAATTGCCCATTTAACAATAATTGCCCATTAAGGGGCCTGCAGCCCTTGTTTCCAGTACCCACTGCATAATAACGATAAAATATTTTACAAATGTCTTTATTGTGCATTTATCGTACTAAGTTTATTCTGTATCATAAATAGGGAAGGATGGAGGAACTAGAATTTACTTTGCCAGCAGCAAGGGGGGAAATTTTCACCACTTTGTATTTTGGGCAAAGGAATGGGACAGTATTTTTAAAGTCTGCTGTGTTTTCCACCTTACACTAATTATGCTACTGATTATTGTTACAATTAATAAAATATTTGTAAAGGATTTTCCTTGTTACAAGTATGGACATCTTAAAATTTTCATTGCCGAGGAGACAGGTAATCTGGAAGTTTGTTTTATCATTACCGAATGGGCAAGGGGAATATTTTGTATTTATTCTGTGTTATATGTTTTAATGGTGGGGAGGCTAAATATAAATTGACATTTTAACTAGGGGAAATGTGTGACTTAAAGTTTGACACTTAATAACAAGGGGAAAGGGCTGGTTGGGGGTATATAAAATGCTTAAAATTGCTGAATAATAAATTTTAAAGATATTTTATTTGTCAAAAATTTTAATTTCAAAATGCATATAATTGTATTATATTAATTATAACAATGTTAAGATGTTTTCATTATGATTTTTTAGGAATTGACTGTTGAAATTGGTGTCATTAACAAAGCAGAAACAGCCTATCAGGTAACAGCTAATATAGAAATTGATACTTTTGTAATTTTAATTAGGGCTAAATCAGATCATAGCTGTGAGCCAGGAACTATTTCTACCAATGTAACAGATATCAACTTAGTCAAGGATAAAACTTTGGTGAGTAGTTATATTTCAATGCAAAATTTACATATAATTTTTTAAAAATCATCCACAATATTCTATATTTGATTTATTATTGATAAAAATTACTTTACAGACTAACTTAAATAAAAATGTCACAAAGAAAAATTTACAAAATTTTAATTACATCCAAAGTCTAATTAATTTGTGTCCTAAGATGCAAAATCAATTAATAACAATATTATTTTCTTTTATGTAATTCTCAACAGATAACTTGCAACTTCTTTGAGCCCTTAGATCCAACTGGCCATTTAAAATTTAATGTAGTATTTGATACTGATCAAGACAATGTAAAAAAGAATGACCTCCAGATTAAAGTTGATGTGATGCCAAAGAATCCAGCACATAATCCAGAAATTTCTCAAGACAATAATCTAAAAATAATGCAAAAGAAAGTTTTCATTATCTCTGATATAACTCTAGCAAGGTACATACTCTATTATTTGTATTAAAACCTTACATTTTTGGATAACAAATCTCATTAAATTGTTTTAAACTCTATCATCTATGTGTCTCTATATGTACCAAGAGAGATTGGCATCTATATTTTAATGAAAAAAATATAGGAATAAAAATGTCCTTGCTTAATAACTGTGCACAGCAGAACGATTTTCATAGATAGGCAAATTTGATGACCAACTTTTGCCCCCTTTCAGTACAAAGTCCTATCATCCTGATGCCGTATGGGCATCAGTAAGTTCTCAGCAGCAAAGAACTAATTAATTATTTTTCTATATATTGTGTTCCTTGTGTATAGTAGATTATTAAGGCTTACTTAGCTTGTCTGAACACTAGAAATAGGTGAACTCTTAATCATTTGCCTTACAATCATAATATCAAAAGGGTGGTTAAACACATCAGTAAATAGAGAGCCACCTATTCTTTTTTCTTTTATATCTCAGTTTATCAACTCCAAACGATCATACTAAATCAAAATCACAAGAATCAGAAAAAAAGTCAGACCTACTGAATGTGACGCATAAGATTCTAGTGAAAAACCAAGGACCAAGTTTCCTACCTACAACCAAAATAAGTGTTGCAATTCCATTCTATCTGAAAGATGATGTGCAGTTGGTAACCCAAGCTGATGTAAAAGTAAAAAAAAAGGAAATATTATAGTATTCTAAAAAATGTGTACCTAGAGAAATAATCATAAAATATTGTCTAACTATTATCAGTTAACTGAAAATACAATACATGATAATTTATGTTAATAATTCCTTTTTAAGCAATTTATGATAAATGGTGTGTTATTTTTTTACAATTTTATAAAATCTAGATGCTTACTGAAGCTGGTGAAGCTCTCTGCAAATCAACTTCTAACACTGGGGCTATCATTGAACCAAGTACAACTACACATTTTACTACAGAAAAAAGTACCAAAGGTAAGAAGAAAATTTAACTATTTGAATAGTCTTATTTATTTTTAGGACATTGCAACAAATTGTGTGAGGTTACTGATTTTATAGATGCTAATTTTTACCACTCTCTGGCAATTTTAGTGTTAAAAAAAAACTCACAGGCCTGATGAGGAATATAATTTAAAAAGGGAACAAAAGAAAATTGTAAACATACATACATGTGTAATTCCATTTTATTCCAATATTTGAAAGACTTAGAGACAACTACTGAAGAACCCACAGATGATGGTGGCCCCGGTGTGAACAGAAAACGTAGATCTATTGACAGTAACTGTCAAGAAAAAACCTGTTTTATAGTAGGTTTTTTCATTTAAATTTAGTTACATTTTATTTTTATTAGGTAATCAGATAATTAATTTAGAAGATCTGAATGCTAGTTTAATGTTGATTTGTTAAGAATTAGTTGAGATAAATTTTCTTTTGTTCTATATATTACAGGACTGTAAAAAAAATGTTCATTTATGTCAAGTATATATCTGTGAACTTAATGCAATAATTCAGCCGCAAACAGGACATGCAGAGATTAATGTATCTATGGTATTAGATTTGTCCAAGATAACTTTGTCTGAGGTAAGTACTGGTTTTCTTAAGTTCCATTTTCATTTTTATATGAATGTATTTGTTAGCAGCTCAAGAAAATAGAATAAGGTAACTGCGATATATTTAGACAATTAATTACATAAAGAAAAAAAAATCCTACAAAATTATCACCATTTGAGTTAGTTAATCATGCTTTTATTTCAGAAATTTAACACGGTAGAGTTTAAAAGTCTAGTAGGGGTTGAAGAACCTCAGCATCCATTATTTAAAAGTTGGGGAAGTTCTAAACAACATGAGGTAAGTTTCTTTCAGTATTTTCTCATTTTATTGGTTAGGGGTTTGTTTTTCTTCACATAAATATGCAAGGTATTACATGTATTTATTTGTGTTTTAAAACATTTCAGACAATCACAACCTTTCATTTCATTCAATCTGGAGGAGAAATTAACTATTGGATTATTATTGGCAGCATTATTGCCGGTCTGGTTCTTATTACCATCATTATCATTGTTCTTTGGAAGGTATTTCATAAGAATTATCTTAAATCTAGACTAGGGGTTTTCAAAATGTGGGCTGCGTCCCTCTGGTAGCTTGCAATCAAACTCAAACTGGGTCACGAAAAGTTATGATAATTACTTAAAAGAGAATAAAATCAACTAATTTCAGCATCTTTTTATTGGTTTTTACAGTTGGATTGCAAAAACCAAACCCGTTTTTTAATCAATCAGAAATCACAAAAGCTTGAGAGCATTTGATCTAGACCTTAAAAATCATAAGATTTCAAAAGACATATAAGCAAATTATTTTAAATAATCTTTATGCATAAAAGAAAATCGTTCATATTCCATCCTTTCTCAAAGCTTGAAATATTGCATTTTTTATCCCAGTTATGCAACATTTTAAGCCTGTATTTCTCTGAAAATTTAGCTCATTGCAAAATTTTACACGGTCTCACTTACTAAGAGGATAGTAAAAATTTGTAACGTAATTTCACTCTTCAAATAAAAAATAGCAACCCAAATGTAGTGTGGAAAATGAAGTGTAAAAATGCTTAAAGGCTGTTTTTATGTCATTGCATTAATTCACAAAATGTTTTTTATTTTTAAATCTTGCAAAGGCTTCATTTTGATATCAGTAAGAATAACAGGCAATCATATTGATCTGCAGCCTTATGTAATTGATATTTGTAAAAAAATATATATATATTTTCTATATTTCTTCAAAACAAATTGAAATAAATCAGTGGTGAAAAGGTTATGCACAATCGCCTACAAACATGCAATACAACACAGTATTGTGTATTTAAGAAAATAATTTTTTTTAGTTTTATTTCTGTTATTATTTAAATGATAAAAGTAAAGAACATGTAGTTAAAGGAAAGTTGAAAACATTTTTGTTGGAACATTAATGCAAATTATTAACAATTAGCAATAGGGGATTCCTCAACAATGAGAAGGAACTTTCCAAAATACCTAGTCCACTGAAATATTTTATTAATAATATTATGTGGATAATATCTTTTAAAATTCATGTTGTTTTGCAAAGTAATTTGTTTGAACTTTTGAATGCAGTAGAAATAATTTTAAAAGATTTTCTAAAATGGAAATAATTATTTTTTGCTACCATCGTTCATTTTAAGCATAATAAAATTGTTGTGTTTTAAGCATTGGAATGGAGCACTAAAACCAAAACTTTTTTTTTTTAATCTTAATTATACAGTAGATTTAGCTGGGCCTTACAGCTTAATGACAATTTTTTATAAGAAGTAACTCTACAAATTTGCATGAATCAAGCCTGATTAATATGATAAGCTGGTAGATGACCTGAAAATTGTGGTGGTCTGTTATAATTTTTTGATTTAAAAAAATTCTTTTTTTTCTTGTTCGTGTTTGATGCGTTCACCGATACTAGAATGCAGATTGGTATTTAATGAATGATATTTATTTTTTAAATCCAGTTGAAATAAAAATTAGAAAAGAAACAATAATTACATGTATACATATGATATAACCCTTCGTTCACTTTTGTTAACTTCATTTTTTTCTTTTTAGATAACATTATGCTTATTTAAAATTAATTTTTTTTTATTGATGTCTTAGCTTGGATTTTTTAAAAGAACCAAACATCTTGAAGTTCAGAAGATGAAGAGAGAAAGTATGAGAAGATCAATGAAAGAGAGCTCCAAATCACCAGCTGATGATTGAATCAAACATTTTTTTTAATCGTCATTCATCTCAGATAATTTGTTATTTATTTCACAATCAATTAAACAAAAGTTACATCATGTACCAAATTCTTAGTCAATATTACCCATCTTTGAAATGTTTGCCATTTTATATGCATAATGTTTTCCAAATATCATACAAACAAATTTAATGAAATTTGATTTTTTTTTTTTTATTGATAGAGAAAATAATTATTATTTGTTAAACTTCATCAAATTATATTATTTGATTTATTATATTATGATTTTCTATTTTATCTGTAATATGTCTTCATTAAATTTGAAAACATTTTTAAAAAAATATTTTTCTACACAAACAATAATGATATTCTGTTATTTCCATACATATAAAATGACTTGTTTTTATTTTATGCCTGCGTATGTGATTGTTTTTTAATGTCTGCTTATCAAATAAATTAACTTATTCTATGTTTGCTATGACTCCTTTAAACTATTTTAAATAGATAATTATAAAGTCTTCATGGGATACTGTCTATGCATTTAAAAAGTATGTGAAATAAACCAGAACAACTTCTTTTGTTTTCAAAAAATAATTATTTAACTCAGGGATGTGGCGTCCATGTTGCCTGCGGTAACGGTCTTCTAAACAACTTTAAAATACAGAGGAAAAACAAATTTAAAAAGTGGCATTTATAGTAATTTAAGTTGCACGACAATATTTATATTTAATATATATGTATACTAATTAGAACAATGTTTTTGCCTCTTCTCATAAAGTCAAATGATAATTAGACCTATAAACAAAAAATGTTGCCGATCTGAATTCGGGTTACACTTGTATATATATATATATATATATGTTTGCTATTCATTGGCTGAACTAAGGGGAAAAAACCACACATGAATATGTACGTGTTATACTGATGCCGATGGTGAGACCGGCAACTAATTTTTAACTGCCAACTTTCTCAGCAAAGAATTATTTACTAACAGATATAAAATATACAGAATTATATATCAATTAAGAACATAATTTTATTATATTTCTGACTGAACAAAAAAATAAAGTTATTTGTTTTTTTAATCAACAACACAATGGGAGTTAACTCGTTTTTTTTAATTGCGTCATAGATTTTGTCTTGTTTTACTAACCCAATTGCATCAGACAACAACTGTATGGTCAAAATGTTCAACGTCTAATTAGGTCAAAGTAGTGAAAGTTATAAAATCCAGTAAATATATGTAGTCTACACATAAAACGTGTTATTGTAGTTAAAGCACTGTATTATGGAGTTGTTTTTTTTTTAAAATTCTTAGTGACCTGCATCTAAAAGTATAATAATCGAAAACCAGTTAAGTTAAACTGTACTATGCCTGTATTATCATAACATGACATTGTGAACTTACCAGTGTTCAACTAATGAGTAGTATTTCATTTTTATATTGTCAAACGCCAAATTAGCTGAGCCAATGGCAGAATCTTCTACTGAATGTGTGTGTAATTGTGTTGTGGAAAACCTTTTAACCCAATCGTTTGGATCCCGTTCTTTTGAGGAAAAAAGATGTTATAATTAAAGGAAGGCCTTTACCTACTCTTGATCATTTAAAAGCAAAAGCTTCTGGTGGATACGATAGACATTTTCAGTGCCGGCCTTAGACATTTTTGTGATATAGGCAAGGACAAAAATGCCGCCCTTTTTAGTTTCATTTTTCTAAGAAAACTCTATAAATGCTATTTATTATAATACATTTTTTTAGAATTTGGCAACTTTATAAATGTTAAAGAGTTTTAAGTATACGTAGTGTATTTTAGGAAGTTTTTTTTTTTTTTGGCTAAGTTAAAAAAAGTAATGAAAAATTGAAAAAAAAAATGAAATGTCATGTTTATTAAGCGTTAAAAAGATTGAAGAGAATTTAAGAAAAATATGCTTTTCTAGCTTTTGCAGAGGCAAACTCTTCAATTACTTCGGTCAGATCCAAATCTTTTGCAATCGTTTTCTCTATAGATATTGTAGCTAAACCAACCAAACGATCCTGAGACATGGTAGAACGAAGATATGTTTTTATGAGTTTGAGCTTCGAAAAGCTTCTCTCTGCACTCGCCACTGTTATCGGGAGTGTAAGCAAAATTCGCAATACCAAGTACACATTCGGAAAAAGAGCAACCACGCCCATTCCGTATAGATAGTCTAATATAACTCTAGGGCTTTATTTTTCTGTAATTCTCCTTGATAAATCAAATAATTCATCACAGTAAAATGCCGCACAGTTCTGTTGTATTAATGTCTGCTGAATCTTCGTTTTCAGATGTCAAAGCTAATTGAAGGTCCATGTAATCTTTGAAAATCTCTCTTTTATCACTTTTCTCCAGTTTTTTAATGTCATACAAACATCCAAATAAATCGCTATGAGATGTTAAGTTCATAAATCGATCATTATCTGATTGATTTGCGGTATCCAATATCTGGTTAAAAAAAATTACTCTGAAATTCATTTCTGGCTCGAGAATTGGATCGTCTGAAACTTCATAGTCAAATTTTCTCTTTCTTAATCAAGATCTTATTTGTATTTCCGTAGGTAAATTGCACTCAATACCTAATTCTTCAGCCAATGATTTAACTGTTGTATTTGCTTTGGTAAAACCTTCATCTGTTTATACTTCTGGAGCATTGTTTTAGTTGCATTCAATTGTTGAATTGATTTCTATAAATCAAGATCTTTTACTTGAAATGTTTTGCTAGATATATTGATCTCAAATAAAACATCATACCAAATCACTAATGAACAAATAAACTTGAAATCAGTGCCGGCTTTAGGTATAGGCGATATAGGCAGCCGCCTAGAGCGGCATTATTTCAAGGAGCGGCAAATTCCAGCAAAATAAAATCAAATCAAAAATATAAAAACTAAAAATAAAATAAATGAATTTGATTTAGATATAATGGAGGATCCTGCTAAATGACCAGATCGTTGTTTTCTTATTCAGCATGATCCAAAGCAGATCAAATTTGAGTCTTGTTTCCAAAAGATGAAAGTGGAAGACAATTTTCTAATTACCGCTATACGCGCAAACTGGCTAACGGAGAAACTTTAAAAAGGAAATGGTTGATTTATTCTACGTCAGTAGAAAAGGTATATTGTTTTTGCTGCAGAATATATAACAGGAGTAAATCTGCCTTAGCTACACATGGTAGTTGTGACTGGAAAAATTTGTCAAGTATATTGCAGCATCGTGAAAAATCTCCAGATCATTTAACCAGTTATCATGAGTGGAAAGAACTAAAAATGAGGATAACAAATAATTAAACTTTTGATGACGTGAATCAGCGCCTTATAAATCGTGAAGCGAAACACTGGAAGGATGTATTAGAAAGAATAATATCTTTGGTCAGAGTACATGGAGTTCAAAATTTACCCCTGAGAGGGCAGACTGATCGGTTATATACATCTCATAATGGAAACTTTTGAAATTTGTTGAAGTAATTGCTAACTTTGATCCGGTAATGAAAGAACATATAAGACGTATAAAATCAGATGAAATTCATGACCATTATTCTGGACCACGTGGAACCCAGTCCCGTGCAGAAGCTAAGGGAATAGCACAAAAAAATGCTAGATTTCAAGTTTATTTGTTGCAGAAGATTTGGATCTGACCGAAATAATTGAAGAGTTTGCCGCTGCAAAAGCTAGAAAAGCATATTTTTCTTGAATTCTCTTCTATCTTTTTAACGCTTAATAAACATGACATTTCATTTTTTTTCAATTTTTCATTACTTTTTTAACTTAGCCAAAAAAAAAAAACTTCCTAAAATATACTAAGTATACTTAAAACTCTTTAACTTTTATAAAGTTGCCAACTTTAAAAAATGTATTATAATAAATAGCATTTATAGAGTTTTCTTAGAAAAATGAAACTAAAAAGGGCGGCATTTTTTTCCTTGCCTATATCACAAAAATGTCTAAGGCCGGCACTGCTTGAAATCGAGCATTTTTTGTGCTATTCCCTTAGCTTCTGCACGGTACAGGGTTCCACGTAGTCCAGAAATGGAAATGTATCCAGCAATTGAAACGAGTGCATCGTAAATTTCAACTGTTTGGTATCGAATTACCTTCATGGCATTCACTCGACTTTCCCAACGTGTTGCGTATAACTTGTTAACAGTTAAACCTGCTGCCTCTTTGTTTTTTAGACATATTCTAACAATACATTCCAGCAGTACCTTACCGGGATTTATTTTTTTTATTTCTTAGGGGGGGGGGGGGCTGTTCCAAGTTTTTAAAGGCAAATATTTGTAAATTTTTTATGAGTTACTATCAGCAATAACATTTTTATTTTTTTTTATCTTTTTGGGGGGGGGGCTACAGCCCCCCCCCCTAGCCCCTCCCCTGGGTACGGCCTTGCATTCCAGCGATGTGTTGATACAGAAAAAAAGTTGTATATATTTTGAATAACCTCAAAAAACCTTACTGCTTCTAAACAACAGTTTACGGCATCATTCACCACCGAATTCAACGAATGCGCATTGCATGGGACATAAAAGGCTCTTCAATTTAGCTCTTTAACTATTGCTTGGACACCATTGTGTATTCCCCGCATGTTCGGTCCGTTATCGTAGATTTGTCCCCTCTTATCATTTAGACAAATGCCTGAATCTGACAGTTCTTTTAGTAAAATTTCCTACATACTTGAACCTGTAGATTTTTCAAGTTCTGCGAATCCAATGAAGGGTTCATTGATAGAAACTTCTGAAGGTTTGTCATTTGTCGATTCATTTGCTGTAACAAATATAACAATCATTGTCATCTGTTCTTTGTGACTGGCGTCTTGTGTGCAATCGAGAACTATAGCGTAATATTTTGTATTCTTAGATAATTTATCACTTTCTGTTTTACCTCCTTATTCAACAGTTGAATGATCTCATTCTGAATATTTTTTGCCAAATAATGGTCATGAATTTCATCTGATTTTATACGTCTTATATGTTCTTTCATTACCGGATAAAGTCAGCAATAACTTCAACAAATTTCAAAAGTTTCAATTATGAGATGTATATAACCGATCAGACTGCCCTCTCAGGGGTAAATTTTGAACTCCATGTACTCTGACCAAAGATATTATTCTTTCTAATACATCCTTCCAGTGTTTCGCTTCACGATTTATAAGGCGCTGATTCACGTCATCAATAGTTTTATTTGTCATCTTCATTTTAGTTCTTTCCAATCATGATAACTGGTTAAATGATCTGGAGATTTTTCATGATGCTGCAATATACTTGACATATTTTTCCAGTCACAACTACCATGTGTAGCTAAGGCAGATTTACTCCTGTTATATATTATGCAGCAAAAACAATATATCTTTTATACTGACGTAGAATAAATCAACTATTTCCTTTTTAAAGTTTCTCCGTTAGCCAGTTAGCGTGTATAGTGGTTATTAGAAAAGTGTCTCCCACTTTCATCTTTTGGATAACTAGACTCAAATTTGATTTGCTTTGGATCATGGTGAATAAGAAAACAACGATATGGTCATTTAGCAGGATCCTGCATTATATCTGAATCAAATTCATTTATTTCATTTTTAGTTTTTAGTTTTATATTTTTCATTTTATTTTATTTTGCTGGAATTTGCCGCTCCTTGAAATAATGCCGCTCTAGGCGGCTGCCTATATCGCCTATACCTAAAGCCGGCACTGGACATTTTCATTCTTCTTGGTATACAGATTACTCTTGGTTATGTGGTTGTAAAAGATTATCTAAACTGTTCTGCTGGCCTTGTCTTCTTTTTTCCCCCTGAAAAAAGCGCTTGGACGAAAAATGGAATCGAAAAAATGCACACGTTTAGAATTGTTCGAAACCGTCATGAAATTTCAACGCTACATATTGCTTCAATGTGTGCCTTGGCTACATTCGGTAGAACTAGCATTGATTTTTCATTGAATGAAG
The DNA here is from genome assembly GCA_021962125.1 of Bulinus truncatus. NCBI lineage: Eukaryota > Metazoa > Mollusca > Gastropoda > Planorbidae > Bulinus > Bulinus truncatus. The sequence continues at coordinate 1,318,727 of JAGDYQ010000115.1, forward strand.
CATTGAAAATTTCCAATGACAAACATAACGAAGAAGTAAAAAGAAATAGGTACATAATGGGACGACTCATAAGCGCCACATGCTTTTTGGCGCAACAAGAACTGTCTTATAGAGGAAATGATGAGACCAGTAAATCTAATAACAGGGGCAACTATGTTGAACTACTAAATCTGATGTCAGAAAGTGATGAAAAGCTAACTAATAATTTAAAGACTTCTAAAATATCCAGTGACACATAGAATGACTTAATCGAGAGCATTTCAAGTTCCATGATAAATGAAGTAAAAAGAGAAATTCAAAGTTGTAATTTTGTCGCTATTGTCATGGATGAAACGACTGACGTTTCTAATAAATCACAATTATCCACTGTTTTTCGATATGTTAATGGAGAAGGAAATATCGAGGAAAGATTTGTTGGTTCTCAAGATTTGAGCAATTAGACTGGCCGACATTTTATTTCATTATATCCAAGAATTTCAGTGTGAGGAAAAGCTTATAGCACAGATTTATGATGGTGCTCCAGTCATGGCTGGAGAATATGGAGGTCTTCAGAGTTTAGTTAAAAAAAAAAAAAATACGGGAAAATATTATTCGTTCACTGCTGTGCTCACAGACTAAACTTAATTTTGGAGAAGTCAGTGAGTTGCATAAAAGAATGCAAGATATTCTTTCAGACTGTGTCAGGATTTTCTACTTTCTTCAGCAAATCATCGAAAAGATCAGATGCTCTTGATAAAATAGTAAAAAGACGCATCCCTCCCATTTCCAATACGAGATGGAATTATTAATCCAGAATAATTAATGTCATTTTTGATTTTAGAGAAGAATTGTCAGTATTTTTAAAATCATTAATGGAAGATTCAAACGAATGGGACAATGAAACAAGAGCGTGTGCCGCAGGATATTATCAGAGCCTTGAGAATATTAATTTTAGGTTTTTAATGGAAGTCTTTTACATAATTTTACCAAAAGCTGACGTTTTGTTCAATATTTTGCAAAAGAACTAGGAATTAATTTTTAAAATGACTTGAATTTTCTTCATTGTAAAATGAATCAAATTTTTTTTAACTAATTGACATGTAAATATATTAAATAATATTATTTCTCTCTCCATGTGTATTTCAATTGGTCTGTTATTTACCAATTATATTGCCAACCTTCATGAAAAACATGTAAAAGTATAAAAAAAAACATCAATTCTAGTGTTTATTTAAGTCAGACTAAACAAAATCCAGGGGGAATAGAAACAAAGGGTGTTTTTACAAAGAAAAAAGTTAAGATCCGAAAATTCGGAATGGATATAGCTGTTGTTCAGATTTTCCTAAAGCCACTTCCAGGCTAGTATTGTTTTTTTAGAAAACACCTAAATAATTTTGTCTGTTTGAGACCGAAATTTAACTTCGAAGATAAGCTCATTTTGTACAAGAAAATTTATTCTTACCGTAAATTCAAATATTTTAATCCAGAATAAATAGTTTATTTCATAGTTGAGCAATCCCTGGAGTGGTACTCGCCGCTAAACATCAACTTTATTGACTTTGAGAAAGGGTTCGACAGTGTAGATCGAGAAATCCTCTGGAAACTTCTTCGACATTATGGTGTCCCCTTAAAAATAGTTAAACTGATGGAGAAATCATATGAGGGTATGTCCTGCAGAGTTATCCATGGAGGGCAGCTAACAGACAGCTTCCAGGTACGAACAGGAGTCAGACAAGGATGCTTGCTTTCCCCATTCCTTTTCCTACTGGCTATAGACTGGATTATGAAGAAATCCACCACGGAAAGAAGAAATGGAATCCAATAGACTTTGCTAAAACAGCTGGACGACCTGGACTTTGCAGATGACCTTGCTCTCCTTACACATAACTATCAACAGATGCAAGAGAAAACAAATCTTGTGAATGCCACTGCAAAGGAGGTCGGCCTTAGCATACACACATCTAAAACCAAGATCCTGAAAATTAACTCCACCAGCACAAATGCAGTCACCCTAAACGGAAGTAAGCTGGAGGAAGTAGGTTCCTTTACTTATCTGGGTAGCATCATAGATCAGCAGGGTGGAACAGATGCGGATGTCAAAGCAAGGATCTGAAAAGCAAGAGCCGCCTTTATCCAGCTCAAGAACATCTGGAATTCCAAAGAGCTGTCTCTGAACACCAAATTTCGCCTGTTCAATACCAATGTAAAGTCAGTCCTATTATATGGAGCTGAGACCTGGAGGATTACGAAGACCACCACTAAGAGAGTCCAGGCCTTTATCAACAGCTGCCTTAGGAAAGTTCTTCAAATATGATGGCCTGACACCATCACCAATGCCAGCCTTTTAGAACGAACCGGCCAAGCTTCAATGGAAGAGGAGATCAGGAAGAGGAGGTGGGGATGGATAGGCCACAAATTCGAAAGCCGGCAAGTAACATCACTAGGCAAGTAACATCACTAGGCAAGTAACATCACCAGGCAAGTAACATCACTAGGCAAGTAACATCACTAGGCAAGTAACATCACTAGGCAAGTAACATCACTAGGCAAGTAACATCACTAGGCAAGTAACATCACTAGGCAAGTAACATCACTAGGCAAGTAACATCACTAGGCAAGTAACATCACTAGGCAAGTAACATCACTAGGCAAGTAACATCACTAGGCAAGCATTGAGTTGGAATCCTCAAGGAAAAAGAAAGAGAGGCCGGCCAAGAAACACCTTGAGGCGAGAATTTGAAGCGGACATCACCAGGATGGGGTTTAGCTGGAATCAGCTGGAGAGAATGGCTCAGGATAGAAGTCGCTGGAGATCTTTAGTTGGTGGCCCATACTCCGATAGGAAGACGGGCAATGATGATGATGAAATAGTTTATTATGAAACACAAACTAAGATCTAATTTCCCATTCATCAGGAATTCTATTTAACTTCATCTAACCTTAAAATAATATTTTTTTTTAATCGCTAGGGTAAGGTGAGTAGAAATGGCCCTTCCCCATGATCACAGTAACTGTGAAACCAAAAATATTTTGGCATCTGTTGATGTGTAGAACACTTCTATCACAAAACTTTTTATCAATTTCATGTTTAAATTTTCAGCAGTCAAAAAGTACTTTTTTTTAAGAAACACTTTGTCGTTTCTTGATTTTTAAACAATTTGGCTAAATATTTATTTAGTTTTAAACTCATTGTGTTTTCCTTTATATTTAATCTTAGATTTTACGAAAAAATTATTTTGTTGTGTTGACCTCCTAGTGGGTATAAATGGGCCGAAAAATGGGTAGAAACGGTCATTGTATCCATTTCTCCACAACTAATAAATACTTCATTATTTTTAACAAATTAGCATTATTTTAAATATTTAGAGCCTTCATATTAATATTATACTATTAAATTAATTTTTTTAAGTGCAGTCCTATTTGTGTAATTTTTCTTACAATTTTTAAATATAGCTATAACACATATGACTTAATTGTGACAATTTGACAGAATAAAATTATATCTTCTTTCTTTTATTAGAAAAATGCCAATAATATATACAAGACGAAAACTGAAAGAAAGCTGTGGATGTAGTGAATGCTGGCCAGTCTGTAAGATCTGTGACAATGGATTTGATGTTGAAGCCAATGCTTGGATGCTACAAATCATTGGAAAACCAATCACAATTTATATCAGAACTGCCACTCCATCTAATATGATTTTTGACTATCAAGCTAGTGGAATATGGCCTTTTAATACATAGATCCATATCCCTACTTAAGTTACAGACAGACACTATTCAGAGTCTGAAACTTCAATTATTTCAGTTGCACATCATTTAGGCACGTCACCTTAGCATGATTTTTGCCAGCAATGCAAGAATTTTTCTCTCTGCAATTATTTTGAGGTCACCAAAAAGCCCAGACATTATAGAATAATAGAAGAAGAAAAGGACAATCTATTATTGCAGATTCGAGTCCTGAATTTTAAAAGCAACTTAGCAGAGAAACTTTTCAAAGTTGCCAGTGATTCAGAAAAGGACATTGAACTTAATCAACTTAGTAATAAAGCGACTTCAGAAACTGAGCATTTAATACTTATGATGGGTGATTAAAAGGTGTAAAACACAGATTTGATATATCTAATATATGGTGTAAAACAAGTAACAAAAGATGATTGTGGATTGTGTGACAATGGTGTGAAAAGTCATTTGTGTTTTATGTAGGTCTAGAAAGAGGAGATATTGAGGATGTTTATGTTGAAATGAATTTTTAAGAAAGAGTGGTAATGTTACTGGTCTGCAAAATGTTGAAGATATTCCTTCTGTACCTTTTACTTACATTAAATATATTATGGCCAAAAAAAATATTCTAAAAACAGATAGAATAAAAGTTTTTTTATTAAAGATATTTATCAGTTCAGCTTAAAAACAACGGTTATTAAACTTAATGTTCAACAGATGTTTTGAAATCTTTTTTTATTATGTTTGATTTACATTATTTAAATAATTTCAAAACAAAGTAAATAAAGAAAAATAGTCATGTAACTGACTTTTTAGATATGGACCGTTACTTTATGTTGTTTGTTGCACAAATGGACAAACAATCATGCCTCCAAATTTGACAATCATAACAGCATATTTCGAAAAACTAGACTACTTTTTTCGCAAAAATGTATGTTTTGGCCCATTTCACCTCACTTAAAATTTCCCCTAGTGAGAAAAAAAAAAGCTATTTAATATCCTAATTCAATGGTATTAAAGTGAATCGAGCGAAATGAGCCGAAATATGACTTGCTAATAAAGGCAATAATCCTTATTTCCTCTAGATTCTTAAAAATAATATAAAAATCAAAAAGTTTATACCATCAGCATTATAATATCCTTAATCCAAATTATTAAGCAAACCACAAGTATATTAATATTTTTCGTAAAGAAATCTTTGAAACTAAATTGAGATAACTAATTGACATGAATATTGGGACGTAACTTTTGAAAAGTGTTCCGTAGCTCTATTAAAGTATTTGTCATTATCTGTACACGAATCTGTGACCCTTAAAAAAAGTAATTAAATTAGAACTTGACTACAAATTTATTTGAATAGAACATGACAACGATAATAGTAACGGTCGTTTTTAATCTTTTTTTTTTTTTAATTATATTTTTTTAAAATCTTGTATAACAATGAAAGGATTTAACGTTAATCAAATTTAAAATTGAAAATGTTTTATTTGAAAATTACAGTTAGTCTTCCCCGATGGGTGATTCGAGTTAGTTATCAAATGCTCATTTCATAACATAATCGCCCAATGTTTATTTATAAATTAGTTATCCAGCGTTTAATTCATCAATCCACAACCTATAAGTTATTATGTTTATAAATTTATGAGTGCTTATACAACTTATAGTGTTTATGGATTACGTATATATGTGTGTGTCTGTGTGGGGGGGCCTCATAATAATTATTTTCCCGCTCTACTTAGTACATGTTTCCAGTGGCGTCACTAGGACACCAACATAGGGATGACACCAAACTGAACAATCTATATATATAATTCTCTTCTTCGCCCAAACTTGCGAGGCAACAGCCTGCGAGAATTCCCGAATACGTCACAAAGCAAGACGCGTTCAACAACGTTCGACAACTCGCGTTGTTTTCTGATTATTTTTATAAAACCAGATTATTTTAATTTCTCATTTAACTGTAGCCGTTTAACCGCGGAAAATGAGGGAATGATGTACATAAAATAGAATATGTCAACTGATTATTGTAAAAAAAAAATAAAAACACATTTAATAATACAATTATGTGTAAAGAATAAAGTAATATTGAACTAATTTCCAATTTTAGAATTTAAAAAAATGGTGTATAAATATAGATAAGATGTGAAAATGCTGTGGCTGGGCCCGGCGCTAACGTTAGGCTAAAAGTGGGTAAAGAGAACACATTCAACGCTGAAGTGTGAGACAATAAAATATTAGATATGGTGAAATCTTTTGTTTTGATATCTTTGTGCTGCTGTTTAGGGAAAATCCCGATTAAGTCAATTATAAATATGTATGGCGCATTACAAAAAAATGTTAACTTTTTCTGAATATGTACGCGTTACAAAAAAAATTAACTAACATCTGTCTGTACTGAATAGTGTAGGATGAAGGTTCTATTAAAAGAATCTTAAGCTGTGTTGAGCAAGTCTAAAAAAAAAATACACAAAACAGGTAATATGGAGACTGGATGGCCTGAATGAAAAAAAAATCTACATCAAAATAACACTATAATGTGCTGGGGGAAGGGATGGATTGAGGCAGACACAAAGTGAACCAAAAATAAAAAGCAATGAAAATTAAAACACCCACCCCCGGAAATATGTTTGCTAGAATCTGAATGAAAAAAAAATCCTGATGTTATAAAAAAGGCATTAAAATATATTTAACCAATAAAGATAAAATTAAGTCTGGCAGCTCATTGACAATCAAGGCATCCAAAGAATTAACTAAATATCTGTAAACAATAAAATAAAAAACAAGTTGCTGGAAGGTACCAGATCGTGACCATTATGGTCTGCAAATGATAGGTCAAAGTTCAACTTGCATAGTATGCATTCTCTCCGAATATGTCAGCCTGTTATTTTGTTTGATATTTTAAAAAATAATTACAGTAATTATATTGATTGATAAGGATAGTTCTAAATATTATAGCAGAAAAAAACTCGGTCTAGTCGGGTTTTATAGCCAATCATAGATAAACGATAAAAAAATGAGCTGTAACGCAGGGTGTCACCATACAGAACAGTAGCACATGATACCACCATGCAGAGCAGTGTGTAAAGTTCCTGTAAGGTTGAGATGAAATCTTTTAGATCCTATGACCCATTAATGGGACGGTTTTTATGATGCCCTTCTTTCATCCCTACCATAGCCGATAGTGCAATGGCCATGGAGGCACCACGGGATACATATCGGGAACTTGAGCCAAGACCTGAAAATTTTCCTTGGTCCTCACCGGAGATCGAATCATGTACTTTCAGGTCGACGGTCGAGCGCGTTACCTCACGACCAACCAATGCAGAGCAGTAGCTCAGACCTTCTGGAGCTTAGGTAAATGAATATAATTCACATCTGCTTGGATCAATCAGGAGTTATTTGCAAACGCGCTAAAACAAAATGGCACATGTAGTCAAGTGGTTTCATGAAATTGGGGGGTGAGGGGATAACACCCTGAATTTTCCGCACTGGGTGACACCAACCACAGTGACTCACTTAATCTATATATATATATATATATATATATATATATATATATATATATATATATATATATATATATATATATATATATATCCTCTTCGAGACGCAAGACGTAGCCGGAAATCGCGATAGTGAAAAAAAACCACTTTAGTCTGCTGGGAGACGAGGGCTGGGTCACAGCAAGTGACAGCGGGGGAAAAGTCGCAGGACTATTTATAGAATAGCTGGGTTCAGTCACAGCAAGCATTTGACACCACTATAGTTTGCTGGGAGACGAGGGCTGGGTCACAGCGAGGTTGAAAAAAAAACCCACTATATTGTGCTGGGGGGAGGGAGGAGTGGATAGAAGCAGACACAGCGAATTGTCACATCGACCACGCATTGTTTCACCAGCAAGTGTGTTTTTTTTTATAAAACCAGATTATTTTTATTTCTTATATGACGTTTTGCCATTTTATTTAGTGAAATATATTAAGCAATATGAGCACGATGGTGGTTGTATAATTATGTGCTCTTAAACGAAACTATTTAATTTATCCCCCGTCGCGGTAAATTCTGTATCCGTTTAACCGCGGAAATGAGGGAGTGCTGTACATAAAATAACATTGTAATGTCAACTGATTATTGTAAAAAAAAAACACATTTAATAATACAATTATGTGTGAAGATTAAAGTAATATTGAACTATTTCCAATTTGAGAAAAAAAATGGTGTATTGATATAGATAACAAACAAATGGTAACGGTTTCAGAATATGTATGTGACATTCCCGAAATGACGTTTTGTCATTTTATTTAGTGAAATATATTAAGCAATATGAGCACGATGGTGGTTGTATAATACTATTTCATGTTTTATATGCTCTAACTACGAAACTATTTCATTTATCACTGTCGCGTAAATTCTGTATCCGTTTAATCGCGGAAATGCTGTACATAAAATAACATTTGAATGTCAAAAAAATTATCCTGATCTTAATAAAGGCATCAAAATATATCTAACCAATAAAGAGAAAATTAAGTCTTGCAGCTCATCGAGTAAAGGCATCCAAATAATTAACTAAAAATCTGTAAACAACAAAATAAAAAAAAATAATTTGCTGGAAGGTACCAGATAGTGATCATAAAGTCTGCACATAATAGGTCAAAGTTCACCTATGCATACCATTTATGTCAGCCTGTTATTTTGTTTCATTGCTTATTTTAAAAAACTGCAGTAAATATATTGATTGAAAAGGCGGTGTATGCTACGACGCGGGACGTCTAGTGTATCTATATTGCATTAAAGCCGTGGGTCTTAACCGGCGGTAATTTCTTACATTTGTAGATTGTCTCCCATTGCGAGCTCTATCTCACATAGAATGAAAATGCACAATAAAAGAAAGAACAATGCCTTCCCCTCTCCCCCAACTCAAACACAAAAATAGACATAGGGGAAAAAAACTGGTTTTACCACCACCCACACATAACTTTTATTCTTAAAGGGGTGGCATAAACTAACATCTTTTGTTTTAGTTGTTGTTACTCGTGGGTGTATTGTGTTTTGTTCTGACATGATTGAGAACGGAAGTGAAGATCATTGACACGTCTTTCCACTTTTCTTGGCTACTCTGCACTGTCGCAGGTGGTTTGTTGATGTCATGCAGCAAATTGACAACCTTCTTCAAACTATTGTTTGTTATAAGCGAAAGTTGTACGTCGCTGGATGCCCCCTGCATAACCTTTATGGTATCCCTAGTAGCACCGGTTGAGAGCCGCGCAGCCCCGTAGCCAAGGGGGGGCACTGGGGGGCCGTGCCCCCCGCTAGGTGTGGAGTGCCCCCCCCGGCTGAAAAAAAGAAGAAAAGAGGAAAAAAGAAAGAAAAAGTAAAGATGCCCCCCTTGCTGGGTATTGGTGCCCCCCTGCTGACTTTGACCTGGCTACGGGCCTGGAACCGCGGATATAGTTTACTATATACCTGTATAGCCCTGGGCCTAAGCTGTTTAGATATAGCCAGGTAAATTCAATTTTTCGGCCTTTAAAATGTTCCCATTCACTACCATGTATTAAGCTAATCAGGTTACGCAACCTTTGACTGACGCACTCAAGCCTGCTATTCTATTATTATTTAGAAAGTTCTAAATGACAAATTATACATGTGTGTTTTTAGTAATAAAATGGTAGTTCTCTTGATCATAATAGGTTTTTATTTTTTATTTTAACAATATGTACATTGAAAAGGGAGGGGGGTCCGTCCGAGGATATTGTTGTCCGTGAGGTATTAGGGATTGGGCAAAAAGTGAAGATTTTTTTTTTGAAACTTCTCACATCTGTATGAAATCGCTAAGTGGTTTTTAAAGTGTGTGGCCTTCGCATTGTTGATTTGCAGGCGAAATTCGCGTGTCTCTTGACAACATTTAATTGTGTGCACATTTAACTTTCGATATCTCAATATGTTACAAAACTAAAAAGTTTGATCATCTTAAAAGAACAGAGAAAATCGAAAATATTACATTTGTTTATTTGATGGTTAGATTTCTGTACATGTGGGTCGCGAGAATCACTGAAATAGCTTTACTACACAGTGGGCGTCATCCCATGCTGTAAATGAGGATGTCATCATAGGTGTTTTACAGTGGATAACATTCTACAGATAACAGAATGAAATCAGTGGATGGGAATAATATAATTAAAATACAAGTGAAATTTTTCTAATCTATTTTTAAGAGCTCTTAAACATTTTTTTCACAAAAATTCATAAGTGATTCTTTTGTTCTTTTGCTATTAACTTTATTTCCCACTCTCGAAATGATTGTACTATCCTAATGATTCTAATTCTATCAGCTTCCTGTTGTCAGTATCAACCAAGGCCACAGGAACTTCTCCAAAAAATTAGCTCTATTCTCCTTTTTTTTTAAGTTAAAAAAAATGTTTTCTGTATGTTGACTCATTCGTTGTAAAAACGTCCTTCACAACGAATTGATATAACCAACAGAGCTGATCCAGAAGAAATCGATGTTTCGGCTCCAATTTGGGATTTTTAAGTTGTTGTTCGTTTTTAATACTTTAGTTTCAAAAACGTGTACGATAATACATTATTCGGCATTTCTTTTTACAACTGACCAATTTTTTTAGACAGTTTCTCCCTTTTTCAAACTGGATGTTGATTCCTTGAAGATGTGGCCAATAAAACGTGGATACCACTGGGTATACTTCAATTTCATGATTCAGTTGTTCTCTGTTCACATCAACACATTTAATGTAAATATTAAAAATATTCGTGTACTGTCTGACCCTGATAGCAATGGATTTGGTTTCAGTATTTCACTGTTAAAAACTGATAATAATACATTACAGTAAGTTTTTTTTTTTTTAAAAGTGACAGTTAGTGGGGAGTGTGTGTGTGGGGAGGGGGGCAGAATCAGAAGTGTGACTTATTTTTGTAGACACTTTTGACTTGTTTAGACTTAAGAATTGACGTATACTTATTGATGTTACTTGTTCTTTTTAAATAGTTGGCTATTTACTTCTAACGATCTAACCAGGGGTGGTAAATAGGATTCTATCAAAGTTTCAAATTTCAAAGTAAAAGTAAAATGAATTTTTTTTTTTTGCACTTGTCAGAATTTTGCTTTAGTTATATTCAAAGTATTTATAATTTAATATATTTGATTATGTTTTATTTTAGTCTTAGCAGGAAGACTTTCCCATGCCTAGTAATTGTCATACAGCTTATCCCTCAAATCATGCCCTTCAACAAACATTTAGTTTTAGTAAAGTTAGTTGAGAGCGACTTGATAGGGTGCGGATAGCCGTGAAGGTATGTTATATAATGACCGCCGCAAGAAATGTGTCAAGCACGTCGGGTACAATAAAATGCTATTACAGCAAACGGGTGAGTTGATCAGGCAGGCCCGTTAGGGGACCCTAATATAACTGGTGCAGCCCAGGCTATTTATAGAGGGCGCCTTGCATGAAGTTATTGAGAGCCACATTCCAGTTTTTTATATAGTAAACGAATGTTATAGAGAGCCGCTCCTGGTGCAAGTTAACAAGATGACGTCATGAGATAATAGAGGGGAAAAAAACTGATTCATATGGAAGAGCATCCCTCTTGTCCGCGGGGTCAAATTAGGCATCAGGCCGACGCTGGCAATAAATAAATACAACAGCGCGCTAACACTAGTCAATTGAAACAAGCAATTAAGCCTGTTCCATTCTGGACACAGGACGTGTTAGCGCATTTTCGTGTTATGTATCAGTACGTTTGTTAGCTTTCAGTAAATATTTGTAAATTTTGGAAATGTTTATAAATTCAATTGTGTAATGCATATATCTGTAAAAAAAATAATTATAAAGACGTTTCTTTATATTTGAAAAAAAATTATTGTCTCTTAAATCTAACTACAAGTGGTTTGTGGTTACTGAAATAGGACTCATAATTGAAAACATTCGAAATTGTAGTCATTTAATCGTCCGAAAACTCCGTCAATTGTTGCATAGCTCTGATACTTTCAGTTAAACTCAGAACACAAGCTTACTATTTCATTTGATGAGTTTCTTAATAAATCTTGGTGAAACTACGTGCTGCAGTATTTCGTACCAAATGAACGGGTTATTGAACGTACAAGGTGTATATATAATATATAAACCCCTTAGGAGCCCTGAAGCCCGGCCCTCAGAGATCCTATCGCGAAATGAACTTTTGATGTACACATGGCAGGCCAAGACCTACAAAATGATATATACATCATGGGTCTAGGACTTATAGTTGCTGAGATATAGTGCTCCTTTATTAATAAAGCTTATATAGTAAAAAACGGTACTAAGGCCCCTTTTACGACCCTGAGAGGTCAGATCGCGAAATGGAAAAAGTCATTTCTTGGCAGGCCAAGACCTACAAAATGATATATACATCATGGGTCTAGGACTTATGGTTGTTGAGATCTAGGGTGATGACGGACGGACAGACAGACAGACAAAACGGGGATAATAGAGCATTTCTTTTCGAAAATGCTCTAAAAAGTGTACAGTTTTGGGTTGAAGTGGCCTTTAGGATTAGTACAGCGTCTTAAGCCAATAAGATAAAAATATAAAATTAAAACTTACATTCAAAACTTAATTCCTATTTAATCTGATGTTATTTGGGCCTAGGAATTACTTTTGTCTACGGCCCCGGAAGACACAAGAAGGGCTCAGCCTTATGTCTTTTACTTTAATTCATGCTAATTTAAAAATGTAAACATTCAATGAAAAGTCGCAAGATAAATAAATGAATTTGATAATTCACATTTGCGCTGTTTTTTTTGTTTTTTTTCAAATATAAATATTTAAATAATCTAATGCATTTTTCATACTTTTTAGTGGATTTTTATGCTTACTAAACTATTCGCTTTATTTCTCAGGGCTATTGTTGGTGCCCATAGAGCAGATTCTGAAAATCTCGAAAAATCGGGTGTTGTCTACAAATATCATAATATTTTAGGTGGTGGTACCCCAGTGCGAGAGACCATTTACAATAAAAGTAATATAGGTCAGTGTTTTTTTTTTTTGGTTGTGTTTAAAACATGTTAAGCGTGTCTTCAATTAGTACACTTTTACTATTTGTTGTACACACCCTGTAGTTTAAAATGGCATCAATATATTGTTGACATGATTTAACGGCATATGATAATTTCACTGTACATCATGACACCACCAGTACAACATCACTTCGTCATGTGACATTTGTTCGTATCCTGCACTGGATAAATTGATTCCCCGGTGCTGTCTGGTAATCAGCGTTACCATTCGTATGCATATCAAACAAGTGGTATGTAGTCACGAGACAAAATTTGCATACATAGTAGTATATGTATGATGAAATTTGTTATCGCATTGGTGAGATGTGAGGATGTCACGTGTGCACATTGTGGTGAGCTAACATCGTTATATCTTACAGTAAAGTATGGCATCAATACATTTATTGACATGCACATTATGAAATTAAACGACAACATCCACAGAATTACACCAAACAGTAAGATAGATTCATCACAGGAAATAAGTACTTATGATGTGTCCTTTTTTGAACTAATGCTATCCCCAATGTGTATGTTCATCAGCATTACCATTCGTATGCATGTGCACATATGATGATGTCATTTTTCAAAAATTTAATGTAGATGTTAATAGATGTATGTATGTGTAAGTGTTTATCTCCTGTCAATAGATGTATGTATGTGTCAGTGTTTATCTCCTGTCAATAGTAGAGGGTATGTGTCAGTGTTTATCTCCTGTCAATAGAAGTATGTATGTGTCAGTGTTTATCTCCTGCCAATAGTAGAGTGTATGTGTCAGTGTTTATCTCCTGTCAATAGATGTATGTATATGTCAGTGTTTATCTCCTGACAATAGATGTATGTATGTGTCAGTGTTTATCTCCTGTCAATAGTAGAGGTTATGTGTCAGTGTTTATCTCCTGTCAATAGTAGAGTGTATGTGTCAGTGTTTATCTCCTGTCAATAGATGTATGTATGTGTCAGTGTTTATCTCCTGCCAATAGTAGAGTGTATGTGTCAGTGTTTATCTCCTGTCAATAGAAGTATGTATGTGTCAGTGTTTATCTCCTGTTAATAGATGTATGTATGTGTCAGTGTTTATCTCCTGTCAATAGATGTATGTATGTGTCAGTGTTTATCTCCTGTCAATAGTAGAGTGTATGTGTCAGTGTTTATCTCCTGTCAATAGATGTATGTATGTGTCAGTGTTTATCTCCTGTCAATAGTAGAGGGTATGTGTCAGTGTTTATCTCCTGTCAATAGTAGAGTGTATGTGTCAGTGTTTATCTCATGTCAATAGATGTATGTATGTGTCAGTGTTTATCTCCTGTCAATAGTAGAGGTTATGTGTCAGTGTTTATCTCCTGTCAATAGTAGAGTGTATGTGTCAGTGTTTATCTCCTGTCAATAGATGTATGTATGTGTCAGTGTTTATCTCCTGCCAATAGTAGAGTGTATGTGTCAGTGTTTATCTCCTGTCAATAGAAGTATGTATGTGTCAGTGTTTATCTCCTGTTAATAGATGTATGTATGTGTCAGTGTTTATCTCCTGTCAATAGATGTATGTATGTGTCAGTGTTTATCTCCTGTCAATAGTAGAGGGTATGTGTCAGTGTTTATCTCCTGTCAATAGTAGAGTGTATGTGTCAGTGTTTATCTCCTGTCAATAGTAGAGTGTATGTGTCAGTGTTTATCTCCTGCCAATAGTAGAGTGTATGTGTCAGTGTTTTTCTCCTGTCAATAGAAGTATGTATGTGTCAGTGTTTATCTCCTGTCAATAGTAGAGTGTATGTGTCAGTGTTTATCTCCTGTCAATAGATGTATGTATGTGTCAGTGTTTATCTCCTGACAATAGATGTATGTATGTGTCAGTGTTTATCTCCTGTCAATAGTAGAGGTTATGTGTCAGTGTTTATCTCCTGTCAATAGTAGAGTGTATGTGTCAGTGTTTATCTCCTGTCAATAGATGTATGTATGTGTCAGTGTTTATCTCCTGCCAATAGTAGAGTGTATGTGTCAGTGTTTATCTCCTGTCAATAGAAGTATGTATGTGTCAGTGTTTATCTCCTGTCAATAGATGTATGTATGTGTCAGTGTTTATCTCCTGTCAATAGATGTATGTATGTGTCAGTGTTTATCTCCTGTCAATAGTAGAGTGTATGTGTCAGTGTTTATCTCCTGTCAATAGATGTATGTATGTGTCAGTGTTTATCTCCTGTCAATAGTAGAGGGTATGTGTCAGTGTTTATCTCCTGTCAATAGTAGAGTGTATGTGTCAGTGTTTATCTCATGTCAATAGATGTATGTATGTGTCAGTGTTTATCTCCTGTCAATGGTAGAGTGTATGTGTCAGTGTTTATCTCCTGTCAATAGATGTATGTATGTGTCAGTGTTTATCTCCTGTCAATAGTAGAGTGTATGTGTCAGTGTTTATCTCCTGTCAATAGTAGAGGGTATGTGTCAGTGTTTATCTCTTGTCAATAGTTGAGTGTATGTGTGAGTTAGCATGCATGTATGTGCATGTGTGTATGTGCCTATGAGTGTATATGGTCTGTTAGTTTCTTTAATTAACGTCTGTCATGAATGTAATATAAGACATTTAATTCTACCCTGTTGTATTTCTCTCTCACTTGATGACATCGAGCCGCTAAACAGTCATAAGTTTCAATATCGTATTCAAGTTTGAAGCTTTTTATTTATGATAAAGTGCATCCACTGTACAAGTTTATTTTTTGTAACAATAAATTTATCTATAAATGAATTTTTAAACAAAAATGTATAGTTACAAAGAATTATTTATCAATGAAAATTATAATCTAAAACTTTATGATAATTAAATATGTATTATCTTTTAAAATATAAATAAACTGTGACGTCAGAATTCGGAATCGAGAATCGATATTTTAGTGCAGAATTGGAATCGAACCAGTTTCATTATAAATTCTGGAATTGTCCCTATACTTTTAAAATTATCGAATTTTATGTTCATATCAGCTGGTACAGCTAAACTGATCACACATGACAACTAGAGCTGTCATGGGCTAAGCAACGAAAAATTAATTTTGCTACATTGTCACTTAATATTTTTGATAACCGATTTTATGAAGTTGCTGAGAGATTCATTTGTTTTTAAGATTAATGCGATTATTGAGATGAGTGTGGTGTTAATAGTACCGGTGAGGTAGATGAGTAAGCAAGGGAGGTAAGCAATTTGTCTACAGTTACAAATAGATAGTACCATGGATAACTAAATGTGACACACTGGACTCTCGACTTAAGTAATATTGGCCATTCAATAAACCAGAGCTGAGAAACAATAACAGATACGTACATAGTGGCATAAATTTATTTTAATAAACCACTGGGTTGTAGCAAAGTCGAAAACAAATATTCTTGTAGAATTACGAAGCTAATTGTTGTTTGAAGTTACAAGAAAATCAATCATGGTGTCGTAATAACTAAAGAAGCGTGCAAAATAGTGAAGCCATTTTCAGTTTTATACTGGCTAGCCAGGTTATGCAAAAGTGTGCAAATTAAGTAAGTTTGATTCATTTGTAGCTAAAAAAAAAGTATAAATAAAATTTAAAAAAAAAAGGAAAACGACTTTTGAAAAAAAAAACACCTTTAAATAATTACTTTCACAGATCAAACACATATTTTTATAAATTATCGTTACTTGTATAGAATCTTATTTTTGTTCATGTGACCTTTTTCTACCAATCAAAGATTAAACCTTGAACTTAACACTATATATATATATATATATATATATATATATATATATATATATATATATGTGTGTGTGTGGGGGGGGGTGTGTCTGTGTGTGTGTGAGCCTTTAATCTTTATTAATTAAATAAAATTGTTCAACTTATAGTTGATTCTAAAGATGTAGAAAGAAACTTAAAACAACCATTACAGGGTTAAATTGTGAAACATTGTATAATGTTATAGGACTGTGATTTCGTTGCTGATAACAAAATAAAGTATATTTGTTTTTGCGGTGATATGAGAGGTAGATGGCAGTCATGAAAAGTAAATAAATACGTTTATTTAAAAATAAATACGTACTATTGCTCATAAATATATTGATACTTTATCAGGCGGTCTTCCAAAGTGTTAGTGTGAAGTCCCTCTAAAAGTGAGAAGAAAACTCTTAGATCCTATAAACCACTAATGGGGTGGTTTTTGAAATGCCTTTCTTTCATCCCCACCATAGCCGATAGTCCAATGACCATGGAGGAACTACGGGAGATAGAGCGGGGAATTAAGCCATGACTTGAAAAATCCATTGGTCCTCACCGGCGATCGAACCAGGGACCCTCAGGTCAACAGTCCAGCGCTTTAAAACACGACCATCCGTCCCAAGTAGAATAGAACATTCTACAACAGTCGCCAGGCATGAAAAGTTATTGCAGTCGTGTGGTTTAGACTGTTATTTATCAGAATATTTTTTAACAGGTGTGTAGCCCTCTATGGAAGGATACGGAAACAGTAACCACAAATTATTACACATATCAACAGGGCAGATGTGTTCTATATAGACCTAACAATGTAAGTATGCAGCTGTGTTCTATATAGCCCTAACAATGTAAGTAGGCAGATGTGTTCTATATAGACCTAACAATGTAAGTAGGCAGCTGTGTTCTATATAGACCTAACAATGTAAGTAGGCAGATGTGTTCTATATAGACCTAACAATGTAAGTAGGCAGATGTGTTCTATATATACCTAACAATGTAAGTAGGCAGCTGTGTTTTATACAGACTTGACAATGTTAGTAGGCAGATGTGTTCTATATAGACCTGACAATGTAGGTTGGCCAGGGTTGTTAACGATACTCTTAAATTGTATCGTCAATTCCGATACCAATACTTCATGAAAATAGTATCCCCAATACCAATACAAATACACAAGTAAAAATGTATCGCCAAAATCGATACCGATACTTTTGAGAACAACAAAATGTTTTTATTTAAAATATAATGAGTGCAACTTTCTCAGGTTTTAAAAAAAAAAGTAAAAACAATTAAATACAACGTCAAAACACAATTTTAATGCTAATCACTTCACCATTTGGCAGCACGTAAAAAGACCATCATTTCAAAATGATCATTTCTTAGCCTAGAACGTAATGGCATAAAAAACACGCCCACCCAATGAAACCAGTCGCTCAACTGCAGCACTAGCCTAAGTAAGTCCAGTGTTCAGTTGCAGGTATAGTTTCTTAATGCTTGTGTAGACTGCTAATGAAGCATTACTGATGAGTTATCTTCAAGATGTCTGTCTACATCAGCAGAACTGTTACTATTAAGCAATTCGTCCTTGTTAAAGTTAGTAGCTATCTGGAACAAACAAAATCGCTCATCTTTGGCTGCGGCAATCGGCACATATCGCGTTACTCCCGGAGACACTCGGTGGAATTCCACTTACAATTCTGTTGCGAAATTTCATTGTTTACTATCCAATCCAGAACTAGAAGTTAAACTTGACATGGTGTTTGATAACATTGACATCAAGAGACTGACTCCGCAGCAGAAAATATTCAGAGCTGAATACATTGAAGTATTTGATCCATTGTGTTGTGGACTGGGCATTTGGTAAGGAGAAGATAATATTGGATTTGGCTATTTACTGCCCACACTAACCATTATAAAAGGTAAATTACAGATAATGATTTTGCGACATAAACACCCTCTCATGATGTGTGAACCCCTTGCCAGAGCTGTTATTAATTTCATTAATGCGCGATTCGATTTTATATTTTCTGATCCAGAGGCAAAACTGGCAGCAGTGGTCAATCTAAAATTTAAGACCAACTGGACAGACAACTTGGATCACAAGGCAGAAGTTGTAAAAATCTTAAAGCGTGCCTGCAGTGCATTTCCCATTCAACTTACTCTGCAGGGTGGTGCAGCTTTAGTACAATCAACAGAACAGATATCTTAATCTTCAGATTTTTTTGCTTGTTTTACTGCACGGCGGCAGAACCAGGACGAATTGCTTAATAGTAACAGTTCTGCTGAAGTATTTGTAATGGTGAAACCTTAATCAAAATATTTGAAAATTTTTATGTTCTAAAATATTCGTGTCGATTGGATGGTGAACTTTTTTATGCAAAACAAAAAATAACCCATATTTTCTTTATTTGTGATACAAAACTCCACCAAAGATGATATGGGGATATAGTCTTATATTTTAGTCATACCCCTACAACTGATCTCTACTGATCACTGAGTGCAACGACTAGTGCGATGACATAATACATCTGTTACTATAACAAAAATAAAACGAAAGAAAGTATAACGTTGACACATGAAAGAAAGAACAAAACAAGATAAAACGAGCAATTAAGCCTGTTCCATTCTGGACACAGGACGTATTAGCGCATTTTCGTGTTAAGATTCAGTACGTTTGTTAGCTTGCAGTAAATATTTGTTAATTTTGGAAATGTTTATACATTCAATTGTGTAATGTATATATCTGTAAAAAAAATATTATAAAGACGTTTCTTTATATTTGAAAAAAAAAATTATTTTCTCTTAAATCTAACTACAAGTGGTTTGTGGTTACTGAAATAGGACTCATAATTGAAAACATTCGAAATTGTAGTCATTTAATCGTCCGAAAACTCCGTCAATTATTGCATAGCTCTGATAGTTTCAATTAAACTCAGAACACAAGCTTACTATTTCATTTGATGAGTTTCTTAATAAATCTTGGTGAAACTACCTGCTGCAGTATTTCGCACCAAATGAATGGGTTATTGAATGTACAAGGTGTAGAATGGGGCCATATATATAATATATAAGCCCCTTAGGAGCCCTGAAGCCCGTCCCTCAGAGGTCCTATCGCAAAATGAACTGTTGATGTACACATGGCAGGCCAAGACCTACAAAATGATATATACATCATGGGTCTAGGACTTATGGTTGTTGAGATCTAGGGTGATGACGGACAGACAGACAGACAGACAGACAAAACGGGGACAATAGAGCATTTTTTTTCGAAAATGCTCTAAAAAATGAAAACTGAAAGCCGACGATACAAATTTTGCTTTGAACGTTTGAAAATTGCCATGCGGTTAGATCAAAGGGTGTCATTTTACAAGATATTTCTTTTTAATTTGTTTATGTTCATGTATTTCTATTCTATTCATTGTTTTTATCCACCCAAAATTGTATTGTTTGATGAACTCAGCATATTATTTAATAATATAATACGTGTTAATCATGTGATATTGTTTTATTACACAGTTTTCAATTTTAATTACACCATAGTTTTAGAATTTAATACCATTCAATTAATTATTTTTAATGAAATGTAGTAAATACTAAAAAAATGAATTAATAAATAAAAACAATGTATAAATATAAATAAGCACAAATGAATTAACAACTCAATTAACATACATACACAAAAGTATACAGTATGGTAGGCCTATATAATTTATTGCTATATAACCTTTAAACACTTACAGTATATACTTTATATATATATATATATATATATATATATATATATTCATATATATATATATATATATATGTGTGTGTGTGTCTGTGTGTGTGTGTGTGTGTGTCTGTGTGTGTCTGTGTATATATAACTGACAGATCGATAAAAAAATAAAGTTTTCTGTCGTTCATTAAAACATTGAACAAATAGTTGACAGAAAGAAAGTAAATGAGTGAAAAAATATAAGAATAACATTTATAGACATCGGCGCGCAAAGAAAAAAACTTCAAAAGAAGATTAAAACTAAATTTTTTCTTCAACTCGCCGACTGTGGTTGTACTGGTGGGGAGGTGGCTGTCGTTAATATTGGTAGGGTTGATGGCTACTTGTAGAGATTAAATTTATGTAAATGACAATGTATTAAAATCGCTATTGTTTTTCTGCAAATAGTGGAAATAGAAAAGTATCGGTATCGAGTATCAAATTTTTTTTGCTTAAAATGTATCGGCGATTCACAAATCAATACTTGATACAAAATGGATCGGAAATACAGCAACCAATATTAAAAAAATATCGCCGATACTGTATCGGCCGATACCGATACTTCGATACTAACAACCCTGAGGTTGGCAGATGTGTTCTTTATAGACCTGACAATGTAAGTAGACAGATGTGTTCTATATTGACCTGACAATGTAAGTAGACAGTAGTGTTTTATACAGATTTGAAAATGTAAGTAGACAGATGTGTTCTATATTGACCTGACAATGTAAGTAGGCAGATGTGTTCTATACAGACTTGACAATGTAAGTTTCTTCAATTTCTTCACTTGCTTTTAGCAACAAATATATACAAATGCTGACGAATCTCTTATGAAAAATATAGACTAGAAATAGCCGATGGCTACATCAGCTTATCATTTTTACTTCACATTTTTAACAGAATAAATTATTTACATCGTATGTTTCCTTTGCGAAAAGAAGGATATTCTCTACGAAGAAAGTGAAGACATTAACTGGCCTATAAATTGTGAATATGCACACATATCCGCTGCAAATTATAGTGTTAGATATGTACATAAAATACTGTTAGCCGCTTACACACTGAGCTTTAATTTTGACTACAGTACTTCACTAAAATGTAAGAATAATTTACTGATCAGTCATTTTTTTACAATTTTACAGCAATACTATTACGATGAAAAAAAAAAGTATTATCAGCTAAACATTTAACATTGAAAAAAAAAAAGTAAAGTTCCCTTCTTAGCCCTAACGGGCCTTCGGGGCAGATGAAGTATAGAATTCATCTGTTTCTATAACCTCGGCATGTGAAGGGATTGTGTGGTTAGCACAACGCCCAGCCGCCTTTACTTCCCCAACTTAAAGTCAGGTACCCATTTAAAGCTGGGTGGACTTGTGGGACGACTTTGCACCAAATTTCAAATTTCTCAGGTCGACAGTCGAGTATCTACACCACTCGGCCATCCGTCCCACCCATTTAACATTGAAAGGTCACATAAACACTAGAGATGAACATCTAGATAAGCTATATAAATGTATGGTGCATTAAAGTAACAGAAGGGTATGGTCTACTTCAAGTTATGTCAGAGTACGCGGGATGTAATTTGCATACTAAATTTGGAGCATCCAATAAGTAATTTCAATTAATATTCAATTTAGGTTCCTATTGTTGTGTTCCCAGACTGGGAAAATACTCAGTTGGTCTCATGCTTTTAAACGGCCCTACCCATTGGGGAATATTACCAAGCATTGTATCGATATGAAATGTTCATTACTTACCATTTTACTGATTACATTGCTCTGGAGTCGGGTTTTGTCTGCATTCTCCCAAAATATTATCCTAAATGGTGAAGTCCTGTACAAAACTGGGGAATAGACAATATCATTACTGACTCTACTATGGAGCATGCACTCACTGTGTCAGCAATAGGGAATGTCCCAACTGGGCCAATGCAACCTCTCCTAACTGGGCCAATCAAATATGTCCTAACTGGGCCAATGCAACCTCTCTTAACTGGGCCAATAAAATATGTCCTAACTGGGCCAATGCAACCTCTCCTAACTGGGCCAATAAATTATGTCCTAACTGGGCCAATGCAACCTCTCTTAACTGGGCCAATAAAATATGTCCTAACTGGGCCAATGCAACATCTCTTAACTGGGCCAATAAAATCTGTCCTAACTGGACCAACAACAGAGCCTTTTCACACTGCGCTAACAACACTCACACTTTGTAACACAATTTTTATTCCTGGATCCCAGTAAAAACGATTGCATTCAGCATAAACTTTGATTGTAAGACCAAAGCCCAGATAAAAGGTTGTATTTATTGTCACGAAACAGGAACATTAAAATATTTTCGTTCATGCGGTCTAATGAAAAAACAACAACACTTGCATGATAAAACAGGACAAGGACAGTTAAAAACCAACCAAAAAGGTTCAGAAATGATTAGGTTTTCTAGATTTACGAGTGTACTGCAAATCGCTTTCTCGAAAAAGCCCCCAAATGTAGTTCCCCATCATGTATAGGTTATATTGCTCTAAGTAACGACATTTAAAGTCACGTATATCTTGATGAAGACATCACCTTGTTCCTCTGAGTAAGCTCCCAAGTTCTCAATGAATTGTCAAGATGAGCGTCAAGGATATAAACTTTGAGAGACATTCTGCATCCCATTTGGACGTAATTTTTTTATGAGAGTCTGATGCAATAGTGAGCCATAAGGAGAGACGGGTAGTTTTTTGCGTCGTGAAGCAGCACGGCTTTGAGGCTCCGGGATGAACTGTCTATGAATAGGTGACATTGACTCGGGATAAAGAATATACATATAGCCTCGAATAGACTGACCACATTGTTGCACAAGTACAGCCCATCTTGCCGACTGAAGAAGTTGGAAAATGTTTGAGGACGCTTTCTCTGATCTATGACTTGCACGCATTCATTCAACAAGTTCCAGAGTTTGAACCTGGGTGTTAGAAGCTCATCATTAGACTTGGTAAGAACACGGTCTCTGATCAGATCGTTGACGACTTTCAAGTTAGGGAAGTGTGGTCTTCTCTCCTCAACTGACTCTGTGAAATCATTCTGGACCTCCAATATCTTCCTCGCTGTCGGACTTGCTGCTGTCTCGAAAATATGTGATTCCTCTTCGGGAGAATGAACAGAGGCAGTGTGGAACTGGGACAATGAAAGAAGGAACGTCTGGAAAAATTATTTGAGGCGCATTCTTGCCAGTGTGGCGTTTGGTAGGGTCCACCATGAAGAAAAAATGTTGGTTCGAGTCACCTGTGCTTTTATACTTCATGAAGGTGAAGCTGCTAAAGACTATGATGTTGTTAAAAAATATTTACTATAACATTATAACAAAACAGAGGAACACTACAGGAATAAGTTCCACAATACTTTAATGAATGCTGATGAACATCCGCAAGCCTATGTCAACAATTTGGAAAGTTATCTCCTTAATTGGTTCAAAATGGCAGAAATTGACCATAATAATGCAAGGCAGATAACACTGATAAACAAGTTTTGGATTTCTTATGTGTCATTAACGTTTTCGGAATTAGTTTTTGATGCTGATTTTGAATCTGTAAATCATTTTGCTCTATCAGCTCAAATTATTAAGATATTGCCGAACAAAGCTTTGTATGCGCCCAAACAGGAATAGACTGCTGACAGCATAATTTTATGCACACAAACGCACGCACCTGCGTGTACACACATGTTCACAAACACACATACCTCGTAATTATATACGTATATTGGAAATGTTCTTTTTTTTCTGATGATGTCAGATGTTTGTAGGGTGAGTGTTGATTTGCAGTTGTGTTATGAATTGCGCATTGTCTTAGAATTTGATTACGTTGCAGTTTTAGACTTCATAAAAGGAGCAGTGAATGTGGCAATTGCAAGTTGTTTAAAATATGGCGACCAGAGGATGCGTAAATTCACCGGATCTGTTTTGCTATGTGTGCGGCTTTTTCACAAACAAGTCTCATCAGAAGACTTTCACGCCGTTACTGACTCAAAGGTGGATTGTGGTAAGTCGTGGGCACCACAGTTCATCTGTTCGACGTGTTCATGCAACTTGCATGGTTGGATGAGGAAGGCAAAGAAAAACAACCACATGGCATTCGGAGTTCCTATGATATGGCGTGAGCAAAGCAATCACTCCACAGATTGTTATTTTTGTTTGGCAAACATCAATGGAATTTGTTATAAAACTCATACAACTGTCAATTACCCAAACGTTCCATCAGTTTCAAAACCAATTCCACACGATCCTGTCATTTGTCCAGTACCACAATCGCCTGTAGAATACACAATAGACGAAGAGAAGGATGAAGAAAGTGATGTTCCATCTTGTGCCGATGACTCAGACCCTGACTACAAAGCTGCCGGAGAAGGAATTCATTTGATGAATTATGCTGATTTTTGCGACCTTGTGCGAGATCTGGCGCTAACAAAAGGCCAAGCTGAACTTCTTGGTTCACGGTTAAATGAATTTAATTTGCTTGCACCAGGTACAGCTACAGCAAACTTTCGTCACAGGCATAAACAGCTTGTTCAATACTTTGATGTGACTGGCAGTATTTGCCACTGCACAGATGTTGACGGCCTTATGAGAAGTCTTGGTGTCGAACACATTGTTGAAGATTGGCGACTGTTCATTGACTCGTCAAAGACTAGCTTAAAAGCAGTATTGTTGCACAATGGAAACAAATATGCTTCAGTACCAGTTGGATATTCTGCCCACATGAAAGAGACATATGAAAACATGTCGGAACTGTTGGAAACAATACGTTATCGCGTGTACAACTGGAATATCTGCGGCGATCTAAAAGTAATAACTATTTTGATGGGAATGCTGACAGGGTACACGAAGTGCATATGCTTCATATGCGAATGGGACAGCCGAGATAAGAACCACTACTATACAAAAAAGAATTGGTCGATCAGAGACAGAATGCAACCAGGAAACAAAAACGTTCTTCATCAACCGTTGGTTGATCGTGACAAAATTCTCATGCCACCGCTTTAGACAGCAAATCGGATGCATTTATATACCTATGCAACAAGTTCCAGAGCTCAGTTATGCTCAAGTCAAGGAAGGTATTTTCATAGGTCCACAAATAAGAAAAATCATGGCCGATGAAGACTTTCAAAACATTTTAAGTCATCCTGAAAAAGATGCGTGGGTGGCATTCAAGTCAGTCGTAACCAATTGTCTTGGAAATAAGAAGTCTGTCCACTATGAAACAGTTGTAAAGAAATGCATTAGTGCCTACAAACACCTGGGATGCAATATGTCTCTGAAAATTCATTTACTCGATTCACATCTGGAGTTCTTCCCAGAAAACCTAGGCGCAGTAAGCGATGAACATGGCGAACGCTTCCACCAGGACATTTCTGTGATGGAGTCACGCTACCAGGGCCGGTGGAGTGCAGCGATGTTAGCTGACTACTGTTGGACTCTACAACGCGACTTGCCAAATACTCAGTACAAGCAGAAGTCCACAGCCAAGAAATTCAAACCATGAACATTTTAAACATTTTACACATGCATTTGACTTTAAATGGAATATATTTTTTACATATAATTTTATTAGTTAGAACTGATTTCATGCTTGTGTTTAATATTTTTGTACATTAACTGCAAAGGAGAATATATGGTTTAAAAATTTCATTTTTATACATATTGGAGTATTATAACTATAATAAAAAAATAAAGATTGCGGATTTCTTAAAATTGGAGGCTGATAGAGACAAATGGTTTGCATTTTCGAAATCAGCGTGTGTAAATTGAGTATGATTAGATGATGGGTACCAAGAAATCCACGATAAATTATTTTTTGTTTTCCAGTGTAATTGAATTAATCTTAGTGGACAAGAATTTGACACACAGCAGCATGCAGCTTTACACTTACATCAAACAGAGCAAAGTGCACTGTAAAGAAAAACTCATATCTGCCATGTCTGACTTCAAAGATAGTCATATAGACACACCTTTGTTTAATACAGTGCAAGAAAAGTCATGTAATTTCATGCATGCCAATAATAAACAACGATACTCCAGTCTACCGGATAGGATGCCTACAACATGTTACATATGCCAGAGAGTAGGGCATCTCCAATATGACTGTATTTATCGGAAAAGAGAAAATCCATATTCACATTAAAAACAGAACAGGAGCATGTGGAATCAATTACAGTCCTCCAAGAAACTACTGGCGTGCTGAACGTAACAATTACTGCAAGGGGACATATCAAAGAGGTCCATAAAATGAACAGAAAAAAATACCATAATAGATATCAAATAGGCAAATCGCAGGATGGTAGAAGAAATAGCATGGAAACACCGGTACGCAGCACCTATCATAGGAGGATATCACCCAATATAAGTTCTCAAAGATATTAAACTGAAAGGGGAAGAACTCCACTAATAAAACAAAGCAAGGAAAACACAGTTGCAACAATATTGGAGAGCAAGGGCACTCTAGTGTTCTATCCTTGTTTTGTGAACAATCTGGCCGTATTATGTCTCAGAGACACAGGCTGTACATCTGTAGTAGTTGATGAGAAAATAGTTAAAGAAGAACACTTAACTAATGAAAAAGAAGACAAAACTGGGAAATGGACAGGCCATAACATGTAGGACCGCCAACATTCACATCAACACGCCATGGATAACTGGACATGTAAAAGCCATCGTGATGCCGTCTCCAGTTACTTCCTTGATAGTGGGAAATATTCCCAATATAAGTGATAATAATTCACAAGAAATGTTTCATGAATGGTTGGAAAAGAAGGATATATACACCCAACAAGAATTAAAAAACATACAGGAACAGAAAACAAAACAGAGCAAAGATTTCACGTGCTCACTACTAAACAATATGTCCAACTGGAATGGAGCACAGGGTATTGGTGATTACATACAAGGATTAGATAGTATTGCAGAGCAAGAAAACGTTAAAGAACAACAAAGAGCCCAAATTATGATAAATAAAATGAGAGGGCACAGATTAGCAAAAAATATTGCTCTAGAGAACAAAGATAATTATGAATTGATGAGAAATGAACTCATTAAAAGACTAAGTACAAAAGCTAATGCTGAACAAACACAAGTGGAACATATAAACGTTGTGACAAGATCGGCATCTGTCAAGGAACAAAATAAAGACAAAGAACTCAGTTCCGACAATCAAAATGTTTTATCTCCATATTTAAATATCAACTCTGATGAGTTAAGTAAATTACAGAGAGACGACACTACTTTAAAACGATACTTTCAACACTGTGAACAAGGCACTAGTAACAGTCAACAAATCAATTATTATTGCAGAGATGGTATCCTGATGAGAAGATTCTCAAGTTTAAACACTGATACAGATCAAATAATAATCCCAACTACTTTGAGAGAAGAAGTACTAAAAACAGTGCATTCTGTTCCATTGGCAGGACATATGGGTCCCAAGAAAACATTAAAAAGAATTAGAAATGCATGTTATTGGCCCAACATGTTCAGAGACATCAAATCATTTATCAAGTCATGTTCGTTGTGTCAGAAACACAGTAATATTGGTCCAAAACATACAGCACCACTCCAACAAAGGATACAACATCGGAGCCATTTAAAAAATAGCCATCGATATAGTTGGACTAATGTCTGTTATGTCAAACAGAAAACACAGATTTTTACTAACCATCATTGACTTTGCGACCAGATGGATAGAGGCCATACCATTGGTTGATATTACAGCTGAATCAGTATGCACTTCCTTATTAAAAGTCTTCACCAGATTTGGATTTCCGGAAGTCATATTGTCAGACAACGGTACACAATTCCAATCCCATATGACAAGATCATTTATGCAAATGCTAAAAGTCACACAAACATTTGCAGCCAGATATCGACCACAGGCGATGGAATGATAGAAAGCGCAAATCAGACGATAAAGACAATGTTAAGAAAGATAATTGAAGAATATGGTCAAGAATGGGATAAATATTTACCTCTTGTACTGTTCGCATACAGAGAGATTCAACACGAATCAACTGGTTTCTCGCCGTATCAATTAATGTTTGGAAAAAATCCAAGAGGACCACTTAGACCGTTTATAGAGGACGTATGTCCACAAAATAGAGATGACATGTCGCCACATGAAATAGTCAACAAAACCAAAGAAATTATAATCAACGCTAACAAAATAGCAGAGAAGGGTACAATTCAAAACAGTACTAAACATAGAAACATAAAAAACAAAAACAGATACCTCAGAGAACTCGAGGTTGGTGATAAGGTCTATGTACTTCTACCAGAAAAAGGTGATTTTGGCAACACTTGGCAAGGACCACATAAAATTGTTGAAAAAATTTCAGAAGTTAATTATGTAGTAGAAATAAAAGGGAGAAAACTCACATTCCATATAGATAATTTGAGAGAAATAGCCATGAATCCAGAACAAAAAGGAAAAGATTTTAACAGTGTGAATGAATTAAGCATCATTGTAACTGATAATACAAATGTTAATGTACATAGCCAGCGTGATGGTGACATGTTTCAAAATTTACCATTGGTTGTACTAGAAGAAAATAATCAGAAGAAGCTGATTACATTAGCTGAGGACATACCAGTAGTAGTACAAAAAGAAATTGAAAAACTATTCTTAAAACATAGTAAAATAATTTCTAGTGTTCCTGGAAGAACAGATATCATCAAACACAGGATACAACTTCAAAATAATAAACCATTGAAACTAAAGCCATATCAAATACCTATTGGGTACAGAGATGCTGTGGAAAAAGAAATTAAACAACTGTTAAATAGAAACATGATCAGACCATCAACATCACCATACGCTTTCCCAATAGAAATAGTAAAGAAGAAGAATGGTGATGCAAGGCTTTGTTGTGATTACAGGCAACTAAACAAAATAACTCAAGTTGATAGACAGCCTATTCCAAACAAAGATGAGCTAGTAAACGATATGGCAAAAGCAAATATTTTTTCCCACCTGGATTTAACCAGAGGATTCTGGCAAATAGAAATGGAAGATTTTTTCCAAACAATACACTGCTTTTGTGGTCGGCAATGAATATTATGAATGGAATGTCATGCCTTTTGGCCTCATTAACAGCACAGCCACATTCATCAGAATGATGAATAAAATACTCAGTGACATACCAAATATAAGATATTACATAGATGATATTTGTGTGTTTTCAAAAGATTGGAACACTCACATTGAGACATTAAAAAAATTATTTCAAATTCTAAGTGACAACAACCTAACAATAGCACCAGACAAAATACGAATAGGGTTTCATGGTATTGATTTCTTAGGATATCACATTGGAGATGGTGTCATAAGGCCTACAGAGAATATTCTTAAGAAAATATTAGACATAAGGATACCAAAAAAAGAAAAAAGAGGTCAGATCTTTAATAGGACTCTGTAACTTCTATAGAAACCTTATTCCAAACTTTGCTGAAATTGTTGATCCTTTGGTAAGCCTGACAATAAAGAGAATGAAGGACGATGTTGAATGGAATGAAACTTGTCTGAAGTAACAAGGTATTTTGGAGTGATTTCATGTTATTTAATTATAATTGTTGTTTTATTTGCAAACTATGTCAATTTTATTATATTAGTATGTAATGCTTAGAAACAATTTTTTTACATCCATAGTATATAGTTAAATATCTATTTGAAAAGTTCTAATTGCAAAATTAGTTTAATTAAAATAAATATATATTGTTTTCATCTAGATATTTTACTTAAAATATTTGTTTAGAAGTAATGTCTTAGTATCTCATAAATTTTTTTACAAGTAATCTTGTAAAGTTGTATATTTGTTTTTGCTCGTCTAACTCTAAATTTAATTAAATAATATTAACTTAGTCTGTAAATATTTTTTTTTTACATTTTTTAGTAATAGTATATTAATCTTAGAAATATTTTATTATTGTACGTTTTCATTTGTCGCTTATTATTAGAACTATTTTTGCATCAGTAATTTAATTTTATTTTGACATAAAGTTTCATATAAACTCATGAGTATTAAAAACTGAAATATACTATATTTACAATAGATATAAAAAACCAATACATCATAAATTTAAAAAAAAAATTAAGAGATCAATTATAAAAATAATTTAGTAAAGATAATTAAATAAATTTTAGAATGGCTGAGCAACCAGGATCATTTGAATTCTATATTAATCAAGGCAAATATGCAGGTCTAACAGGTGATAAATTAGTAAAATTTGCAAATGATAAAATGGATAGAGCAGAGCAAAATAAAAAAGAATTAGAAAAAATTTAGAATAGATGAAGACAAAATAAAACAAGAAATAGCCTTACAAAGAGAATTAGAAAAAATGAGAGCAGATAAGGAGCAAGAATTAGATTTACACAGAGAAAAACTAGGACTAAAACCCATTCATAAAAAGTCAGAGATAGTAACTAATGATCTAATGATAAATAAAAAGCCTATTATAAAATGTAATAATTGTAATTTTGAATTTGAGTCAAGAAACAAATTATTTGTCCATTTAAACAATGAAGTATGTCGTAAAATAGATACATTGAACACCTTAGAAAACACTAATTTAAAAATAAAGGACAATGATCACAGTCCTGTAATAAATTCAGATCAACAACATGAAAATTCTATTTTAAAAAAAATTGTACAAGATCAGAGTCAACAAATTCAAACATTAATTCAAAGTCTAGAAACATTGACAAGTAATTTTGAAAAATTTGAAAAAAGTATTACAGCTGATGTGAATGATTCATATAACATGCTACATGAACAGTCAAGCACTATAGAAAAAATAATAAAGAAAATAGCAGATTCACAAATAATAAATAAAAATAACAATGAAGTAAACTTAAACAAAACATCAATAAGCAAAACAACAAGTGAAATTGAAACACAAACAGATACACCTTTGATAAAGAAAATTCATTCAATTTCAAAAACAGCAGAATCATTTTGTTCTGTCATTACAGACACTAATAAACAAAATAGAAATAAAATAGAGTCAACAACACAAAATAGAGACAAACCAATGTGTTTTTTTTTTAAGGACTTTGATGTACCCTCAAACTGAAAAACATAACTTGTTACAAGTGCAAGAATTTAGGGCATAAACAGTCATTTTGTACATTTAAAACAAAACAAGATTTTGATACACATAGAACAAACATAGGTTTTATAAAGAAAACACATGCAGTTAAGAAGAGCCAAGCAAACCAGATATTTCATCGAGACTCAGTCGTAAATAAATATTTTGATAAAAACTTATCGGAAGGTTTAAAAATAGAAAGTTCTGTATTGGAACAATAAGAAAATACAAATTGTATTGGGACAACAAGAATAAATATAATTAATTGGAATAACAAGTATAAATAAATGAATATTGGAACAATAATAAAATATAAATTATATTGGAACAACTAGAAAAAAAATATAGTAGAACAATAAGGATATTGACTAGAATACATAAAGAATATTGGAACTATAATTAAAAATAATATGTATATTGGAAAGATTAATACAAATAAGAGTTGTATTTGAAAAGTAAAGACTTATATGTATTAAAAAGATAAAATGATACATGAATAATAATAATGATAATGACATTTAAACTTGTCAAGTTAAGTATTGTATTGAGTATATTAACTCAAATATTTTTTTAATCATGTATGTTAAAGAATTCATGTTGATGATTGATGCATAATGTATTTAAAATAGAAATATACAGACTTAATTAGGATGAGAATGAGGAGATATTGTGTTAAAAATAAAACACATACACTACATAAGAATAATGTACATGAAAATATGTGGTAAGAATGATTAATTACTCATTCATTTCATTCACATTGATGAAAATATTATTGAAGTGTATGCAAAGATTTTATTATGCAATGATTACTAATGCATATTTTATTGAATTTGTTCATTGTTTGAAGTTAATTGTTCAATTTATTTATAATAATTTTAAAAAGTTAAAAATTTTGTTAAATCCTATCAAAGGATTATTGATTATGACATTGATTATTGTTAACTTGAACAATTATTGACTAAAGAACAGAGGTGTGCGGATCTTGAAATTTAGCGTCCGCGTCCGTCCGCGGATTTCTATCAATGATCCGCGTCCGCGTCCGCAGAATCTTACAACATTGGTCTGCGGACCAGTCCGCGCGTCCGCATAGCTGAAATTTAACTGTTTAAATGACTTGAAATTTTTTATGGTAAAGCTAAAGAAGATCCGCGTCAGTCCGCGAGTCCGCAACTTAACCATACAAAGCGTCCGCTGTCAGTCCGCGGATTCGGAAAAGTCTGCGGATCTGCGTCCGCAAGCGGACGCGTCCGCTGTCCGCTGTCCGCTCATCTCTGCTAAAGAAGTCAAAGATATGACGATTGTAATAATATATGAATTTTATTAAAATGATGTTTAAAATTTTTTTTTGATATGTCAGAAGACATAATGAACTGTACATGATGATAATATTGAATATGTCAAGATAAATTGACATGAAAGAGTGCAAAGTTAATATCTATTCACACTATATAAAATGATTAGAAAGGCATAAGATAAAATGTTTTATATAATTGATAAGCATAAAATAAATATTGTCAAATCACTAAGGAAAGTGTTATTGACAGAAGACAAAAGAAAAGGTCTTCATAAGAGATGAGAGAAAAATGACTTGCTAGATAAAGCAAGGTAAATAATAAATTGAACAAAATATTGTTGCAACAGAAGAGGTTTGTCAAAAGACAACATGAAAAAATACATAATGAGAAATTGATGTGAAGAAAAATATGAAAGTGTTGAATATTGAAAATAAATTCATTAAGTGAATATGTACAAAGCGTTGAAATGACAATTAAGTCATAAGGTGATAGAAATAAATCGCTATAAAAAAAAAAAGTGCAGTACTGGTTAAAAAAAAGAGGGGAGATAATAATGATAATTAAAAATGCACTTAAAACTTATGAAGAAGTTATGGTACTTGGTACCAACTTAAGTGAATAATCACTTGTTATTGTATAAAAATTTTTTTGTTTTAAAACTTGATTGATAATAATATTTTTGAAAATCGAATAAATTTATATGTCAATATTATGATATTATGCTGTAAGATGCATTTAAAAATTGAAATTGAAATATAGTATTTACAAAAATATTTTTATTAATGGATATTTTGTATCATAACTAGTTTGACATTCTGTATATAGATTACTATTGATGTGATGTGATTGGATTACTATTGATGTGATACAACAAAAATTTTAATTTTTTTTTTTTGACAAAAAAGTAAAATTTATTTAGTTAACGACAGAAAAACATACAAACAGCTAAAAAACTAAATGTATAACATTTGTTTTTAAAAGGAAATGGGGATGTTGTAATAACCAGATTAGGCTAGAGTAATTACAGTTGGCACAGAGATGGTTTTAATTATCGGGCCACTTAGCTGAGCGGAAGTAAAAATATTAGTTTAGGCAGACGATAGATTTTGGTAGAGTAAAGCAGACGGACTTGATTCTTCATCTCACATCATTTTGTACCATGTATGTATTTTCATGAATAAGAATAAAATAAATAAATATATGTGTATATATATATATATATTTATACAACCAAGTCTACTCAGTGATTTCTACATGTGATTCGTCTCATACATGTGGACATTTAATAATATAATTTTATACACGCTCAAGTCTAGTTAAATCATATACTCCGAAGAGACTGAATTATATATACACCTACCAGAAGCAGAAGCAAATATAAATTATATACATACGACTGATCTACACATAAACTTAGCCATGGCATAGACCATAAGCCATTATTGGAATTTAATCATAAAAGTATAAAAAAATTCAAAATTGACTAGATGGTCACTGTTATTGCAGGACTTTTCCTTTGAGATTAAATCCATAAAAGGGGCAAATAACCACATACCAGATATATTATCTAGATTAACCTAAGTTAAAATAACTATTGTAAAATAACACATTGTTTGTTTTTATATCAATCTAATCTATGATTGCATGTACTTCTTATTTTGATCTTGAATCATAATATTGTATATATGTATATGTACATACTATTGACACTATGTATTTACCTAAATTATGTGTAACATTTTTTTAAGGAAAAGGGGGGAGGTGTCATGGTATAGTTATATGTACTATGCACACATGTGTGTGTGTGTATGTTTGGAGCTTGGCCAACCAGGTCAACATGTGGTCACGAGGTCAAGATTCTAGATATTGAGAGAATATAAATAAGATGTTTATTGTAAATAGCATTGTCTGAGAGTGTGTGTGAGAGAGAGAGACGTAGAATGTTTGAGGATGATGTAAGTTAATTATATAAAGACGATGTTTAGGTGAGAAGTTAGTTAGTCAGTTCAGTCAGTCAATCGAGTTAGTTCAGGAGTTTAGTTCAGTTGCATACAGAGAGAAAGAGAGAGAGAGAGAGAGAGAGAGAGAGAGAGAGAGAGAGAGAGTATTTGAGTACATTTCAGAAGTTTTAGTTAATCAGTTGAGTTTATTGTCAATAAGAATTTATTCATTGAGTGGAGGAGAATATCAGTCATTGTGAATTATATTGGATTTATTCTGTTTATATTTTATTGTGTCGTCAATAAATTATATGAACCATGGACATGAATTGAGTTTCTCATTATAAACCAGTTCATACAATAACATCCTTTACAACTACTATTAGAAAGTCCGAGTTCTAGAAAGTTCTAAAAACTTCTAGACAATTCTAACAGTTTAATTATATTCTAAATGACTACTCGGTATTCAATGCGGATGAAGAATTTCTTGAAAACAGACGAATCTCAAAATATAACCATCCTGATCAATGTGATCATAGTAAAGATTTTGTGGAACAATAGCTATTTTCTTTTGTTTTTAGACATAGCGGGTTAGATAAAACACTTTGTACTATGGAACAAAAAAAAAGACCAAAATTAGTTACAAAGTTTCGTCCATATAACATCTAAGGTATCTCTTCATATCTTCTCTATAATTGTTTTGTGTATATGTGTAATGATTTAACATTTACAGCAGATAAAAGGCAAGCTACAGTTCACAGATGTGGCACCATTATACGAAAGACAACCTAAACAGAAATATGTTAAGAAATTTCTAACCTATTCCTACTATTGGACAGGAATGGCGTCTTATGGATTCTCTGCTGATATGGACGAGGTAAGTTATGTGTGTTTTCATTAGCTGATTTAAGATTTAGCGCGGTTATTGAACGAATGTAGGTTGATATAGACTGAATAAATATATCTCTAAATATCACTCTAGTTTTCGTTGACTGATTTAAGATACAGGTACAATGTAATAAATATATTTGGTGAGTAAAGAAAAACAATAATTGGGCTTATAAAATAATAATAAAGGGTAACTGGCCTAAATATGTTTACATTTGATGACTTACTGTATCAATCATGTGCACACTAGCCAAACCGCCTGTGCTGAAGAAGACAAATTATTATCTAATAATTTCAATTTAAAAAATAATCCTTTAAAACTAGGGAGCGACCGATATGCCTTTTTACGGATAGTCCGATACCGATATTTTCCCCCAGCATTTTTACCGATACCGATATTTTCTTTTTAGGGGCTGTCCATTATTTATGTCAACAAATTTTTGGCGATTTTTATCTCCCCCCCCCCCAACCCCTTGTCAACAACTTGTCAAACTTCCAAAGACCCCCCCCTATAAAATTACGTCAACATTTGATTACCCCCCCCCCCCAAAAAAAAAAGGTGGCTTCCAAAATGTTTATGTGGCAAAATTTTAGTAAGAATATAGTTAGTTTAATTTAAATACTGAATGTTAAGCGAGTGTGTAACACAGAACTACAAACGCTGCTTAATTTTCCTATTTATTAAGTAATTATATTAAATTTAAAAAAGTAACATTGTTGACGTCAACTTTTCTTGACCCCCCTCCCCTTGTCAACAATTGTCAAAAATTTTCTGACCCCGCCCCCTCACCCTATTTTGTTAACGTAATTAATGGACAGCCCCTTAAGCAACCACAATGCCAAACACGTGTTTTTCTTGTGCTGTATGACGTATATCAACCCATGTTCACATATTTTGTAACACTTCACCCACGCGTGTCTTGTTTACACCCCCCCCCCCAACTTCCCATCCCAAAAAAAAAAATACACACAGATGTTCACTAATTGTATCATTCAAGGTCATACATTTGAATTAAGAAATGCCAATCCTATTGTTTCAAGGTCATATCTCTGATGTAATTTTATGTAGACGTGACAGTTTCTGTATACGGGTTTTTTTTCTTTTTTTTTAAAACTTGTCTAATCTGGTTATAGATTTGGGTTATTTACTGATTTTTTTTTTGCAACTCTGAAAAAACAATGTATCGGCAGCCAAAAAACGGCCGGTCCAATAGTTAACCCATAGTGCCAATATCGGTTCGACTATCGGTCGTTCCCTATAACAATCGGCCGATCCGATATTAACCGATAGTGCCAATATCGGTCCGATACCGATCAGATTATCGGTCGCTGCCTATTTAAAACACAATATCCCCTTTCATAAAATTTTAACTTTAAGCTAAATCTGTTTGTTACATACACTAATAAGTCTTTTTGCTAATTCTAACCAGGCACAACAGATAGGGAGAACCGCGAAATAGAACCCAACAAAAAGTTTTGAAAATTGTAAAAATGTTTAATTAAACTAATGTTAATGCTGTCTACTAATAAGACACAAAACAACAAAGTGTAAAACACTATCATACATGACGTTAGAACGTCCACATATTTGTTTCAAAACAAAATTAGAGCGAAATTTTGTGATTTGTGTGAAGAATCTAATGAAATATTTTTATAATTATTTAGATTTGCGATGACAAACGTGTTCATTTGGGACAAACGAAAGAACATAAAAAAGGTAGTGGGAGTATGTATTAAATGTAGTAGATTATACCACAACCGTAATTGGATCGTAGAATTTACGACAACCGTAATTGGACCGTAGATTGTACGAACTACTGTAATTGGACCGTAGATTATACAACAACCGTAATTGGACCGTAGATTATACGAACTACTGTAATTGGGCCGTAGTTTATACGAACTACTTTAATTGGGCCGTAGATTATACGAACTACTGTAATTGGGCCGTAGATTATACGAACTACTGTAATTGGACCGTTGATTATACAAACTACTGTAAGTGGACCGTAGATTATACGAACTACTGTAATTGGGGCGTAGATTATACGAACTAATGTAATTGGGCCGTAGATTGTACGAACTACTGTAATTGGGCCGTAGATTGTACGAACTACTGTAATTGGGCCAGATGTATTCAAGTGTAATGACTAGTCGGGTCAAATATGTGATGCAGTGGCGTAAATAGACAAGACGGCCGCTACGGGTGGCACTATATCTGTTGCCGGAGGAGTGGCATCTTCGGTGTAATACCTCAGAAAACAAACTTAAATATTTCAATTTCAAATAGTTCAATCATTAAATCAAAGTAATTCTCCTTATTGTTTAAAATCCATGTATGGCTTCCATCAAACTGTATATTGTATATTTATTTTGTACTTGTGTACAGCAATTGCTCTGCCATGGTAGGGACATCTGCCGGTCGTTATAAATACAATGAAACATCAAAATCACTTTTTAAAATATCGCAGGATCATCAATCAGAATTTTTTTTTCTTTTTTTTTCCGCCTGCCAAAGCTGGCATTAACACGAATCCTTCTAGGTTTGAATAAAATAATTGTTCAGGATATAATACAAATTCTAACTGTCTGTGTGCAGTATCTCCATAATCTAGTTTCTCTGAAAAGAAAATTCCGTCGACCAAGGACAATTTACCTTAAATAAGTACAATGAAATCTTTAGATACAAACCAAACAAATTCCATATTATCAGTTAACAATCAAAATGTTGCTGTTTTGAATCCCCATCGGAAATATTGGGTAGACTCACCAGTCACCTAGCCAGTGGCATCATTAGAGCTAAGTAATCCATCAAAACATAATTTATTTTGTTCAATTTTCATAAGCACTTAAAGCGTGTATACAGAGGCGACTTATCGATACATGAAACCTAGGGTGAGATATGTGACGAATGTCATATGTGGGGCTGAAACAAACTTATAATTTTTCTAGTGTAAGATTTAAATTAAAATATCTCCAATCGCGGACCCCACGAGGTGCGAAGACCCTCTCAATCACCAGGCCAGGGCCCTGTGGCCTCTGTGTGTGTTTTGTGTGTGTTTCTGTGATTATATGTGTATTGCAAGTATTGAATATTTATTTTTATAATTTTTTCAGAAATTTATGGCAATAGGCAGTCATGGAGTTTTCAATTTTGAAGGTAAATGGACAAATAGTTTAATCTGACAACCTTGTTCGATTCAATCAAAGTTTGGTTCAAGAATAACTTGGTTTACGACTGTTTTATACGACGAACAGAGGTTGTGTTTTTTTTAATACAATTAGTGTAAAAATACTGCAAAACGAGATAAATGTTGACATAATTTCTAATTAGTTATCTTGCGAGGTCTTGCACTATGAGTAGCAAATTTGTGTTGCATTTTTTTCCTAAAAGTATTTTATCACTTCTGTTAACAAAATGTTATTATTTTAAGAAATTTAAAAACCAACGGTATTATCTTTGAAATCGGTTTTGGCAACATTGCGACTTTATGGTGACACAACTATTTCTATTGTCATTGTTAGCAAGTAATTATTTAGCTATACAAGACCAACTGGTGGATGTGGTGGGATAAAGAGATTTATTGTATTCGTTTACTAGACAGGGACAGTGTGACAATGTTCACACAGCGAGATAATGTTGACACAGTTTGACAGTGTTGACACAGTTTGACAGTGTAGACACAATGAGACAACATTCACTCGGGTACAGTATTTCCACAGAGCAGTAAATATTTTTTAGCGAAAATAAAAAAAAAGCTTGCTATTGATATGAGGTTAGTAATAAAATTGAAAAATAGCATTCAATTGAAATGGAAAGGAGAAATTGGGGAAGTTGATACAAACCAGGAAATTGATATTTGTAATATAATATAGTTGAAAAACGGAAAGGAATTAAATTTATTCTTGACTGTCAAACAAGATAAAATAATTAAAAAGCCTTTGTAGGAGCCATGAATGTGTTTTGTAGATCAAAGGATCAGAGATGCTCTTACTTTTCGATGACCCTTAGGAAATGTAAGTAGGACAGATGGCTGAATTGGTGTAGATACTCGACTGTCGACCTGAGCCTCCTGGGTTTGATCCTCGGTGAGAACCATGGGAATTTTGTCGGTCAAAGTCCTAGCTATAAATGGGTGCTTGACTTAAGTTAGGGAAGTAAAGGTGCCTGGTGGTTGAGCTAACCACACAATCCTTTTATATGCCGTGGTTACAAAAACAGATCAATTCTACTCTTCATCCCCCCCTCGTTGGCCCTTTAGGGAACTTTACATCAAGGAAAGGTAATATAGGGCCCCTAGTCAATGGTAGAAACACGCGTCAAGTTAAGTTGTCTTTTATGTCTATAGATAATAACTGTTGCGTCTGACAGACGTGTGTAATTTCCATGGATGTACTAAAGAAGAGCAATTAATAATTGTATCAACTATTTAAAAGTTATAGGACCAGTACATTAATCGGTTGATAGTTGAGCAATAAAGCAAATAAGATACGGATCTACTATGTACTCTGCTATGTTAATTCATTGGAAACTTAAGTTTCGTTTTGTTTAAGGCTATGAAACTTTGCAATTAAAAAAAGATAAGTATTCTAGTGTATTGTTATGGAATTTTATTTAAAATTCATGTAAAAATAGGTAAATTATTTTAATTTGTTGCTTTTATCAAAATTTCATAAATTCTACATACTTTGAAAAAGTAGGCTATTGTCAAAAATAAAAGCTTTAAATATATATTATTTCTCTGTAAATCTTCGAAAAAATGTTTTTTGTAAGTCGGTTGTCGTATAATACCCACTTCTAAACCAATTAGTCTCCTATCACGTGATCGGTATCTTAGTCAACATCTGTGTTAATACGTTATAATTTAAACCAAAGTGGTGCAGCTGTGCAGTAGCTTTACTGCATCAATTTCCCTCTCTCCTCCTCCCCAGGAAGATTTTAAAAAAAGTGAGAAATCGCTCACTTCAAAAAACATAAGAGAAGTACGGGAGACATCTGACGAGAACAAGGCAGCAGTGCATGCGATGAATCTGTTCAACGACCATTCAGTTGTACATTTCCCTAAAATCCGTACAAAGAAGGCAAAAGCGGGTGTCTCTGTGTGTGTATCATATAAACGCTACACAAAAGAAAAAAATCATGGTGGGCAAAAAGATATATAGTGATGTGGTTAATTACATCAAATATGTTATACAATGACCTAATAAATTATATTACTCTATAATAATATTTGATAACTTTATTTTAAATTTTAAAAAAGAAATAAATAATAATAAATAATACATTAATATGCAAACAAATATTTTAGTTTGAGATGTTCCTGCATTCGAGGTCCCCAGGGTTTCCGAGACTATATAATAGACTAATGTTGTTTATGTACGGGGCAAGAATAACTTTAACCATTAGACTAGTAAGGCTTAGGAAAAACGGTCAATGTATTATCAGACTTAAAGTACTCCCCGTGATTTTCACTTAAACAAGAAAACGGCAAGAAGCTTGAATAACCCTTTCATACGTGTGAAGAACTATGTAACATATGGAAGGGTATAATACTTTCGTCAATTTGCTCCTACAATTAGGCGCTTTAGTGGTAGCAAACCTAACACCTACAGTAACCATTATTCCTTCCGAAATATATAGGCCTATGTATGTATACTTGTGTTGGTATTTTTTCATTTCACACGGCAGTACGGAAGACTTTTACTTTCCAATTGTTAAATCCAACTAATACTACACTTGATGATCATGTATTTTAATATCTGATCTAAAAAAATTGACAGGTTCTGTCTATGTTCACGATTTAAACAATTTATCTGTTACACATGAAACGTATGTTCAGGTTCACAAAAGCAATTTGAACACAACAAGTTACGGATTGCTAGGTACGTATGTAGTAACTAATTACCAGTAAGGGACGTTAGGGTTAATAATTATCATTAAAGAAATCTGGAATAAATTTTTCATCATTAATAGTTTTAATTAGGATATGAATTAATTACTTTGTTAGTCTATAAATTACGCATCTTTCAAAAAGAAAGTCCATTACATCAATTTACACTTGTAAAACGTTTTGTAACGTTTCCACAGGGTATTCTGTCAAGTTTGGTAGATTTTGTACAGAACGCTTCACTGATATCTGTTTAGCAGCGGGGGCACCAAACAAGTTCAGTTTTGGACAGGTACAGTGCATATTCTGAGTTGTTTTCTAACTTACAAAATTTAACTAGGCTAAATAACATACATTAAGAAATCTATAGCGCGCGAGCACATCCCAGTTTCGTGAGGTAATTTCTCCAGGCCCGCCGACGGAAGCCGTACTTGAATCTGGTAAAACATAAAACAGGAGAGGTACTGATATATATTCAAATTAAAAGTATTTTGTTCGCCATTCGTTCAGACACTCAGGCAATCAATTAAAATCGACCAACGTTTTGCGGAAAACAAAAATTAAAACAGAGAACTACTACCCAGGAACAAAACCCGAAGTTTTACCTGTACTTAATTAAAGGCTAATGATTTATCTATTTATCTTTCTATCTATTTTCCTCTATCAAAAAACTCATTTGCATAATTTTTTTTTTAAATTTATATTTAAAAACCAGGTAAACCTGTTGGTGAAAAACAGTAAAAACACATCTACTAAACATATCAAAGTTCAACAAGAAATCAATGGAACTGAGGTACTTTCATATTTATCTTTTAGTTCATTATCTTAAAATTGTTCAACATCAATAAATTTAGGGATCAGTATAAACCAGACAGAAAACTTTAGTTTTAATATCATTTTTTTTTCAACGTTCTCAGCAGATATCAAAATCTCGATATTAATTAACCAAACTTGTGATTTTAAAATATTGTTTTATCTTCCTACAATATTATTTAGTTTTTCGTAAAAAAAAATTATTCTACATTGAATTTTAAATAACAACAAAAGCATTTTTTATAATTCTTAAAACTTAAAAAAAATGTTGTTTATTTGTTTTTATTAATGAGTACATGTTTCTACCCAGATGTGGTCAAACTTTGGTTACAGTCTTGGTGTTATCAGCCTAAAGAATGATGATTATGACCAACTGTTGGTTGGGGCACCTCTTTATACAGAATGGGGAAATCCCGATCACATCCCGGATCAAGGAGTTGTTTATCAGTTTTATTACAGTTCTGATACACAGGTTAAAAATAAATTTTAATCAATCTGAAAAACGATAATGATTGTACAATAAACTTCGTCAGTGGGTAGAGTAAATAGAAATTATGAAGTAAAAAAATCAACAGTTGTGCATTTTAATGCTTATAAATGTTGCTACTCCAACCACGAGATAAATAGTTCTATCATATGTCATTGCAAAGATCTTGATCTCATTAGAAGTTTGCGGACCGAAAAATTAGTCTCTAGAAATCCCAACTCGCTAAAATAT
Organism: Bulinus truncatus; assembly: GCA_021962125.1. Lineage (NCBI taxonomy): Eukaryota > Metazoa > Mollusca > Gastropoda > Planorbidae > Bulinus > Bulinus truncatus. The sequence goes on from JAGDYQ010000115.1 coordinate 1,361,607, forward strand.
TTTCTCCACCTATGTGGATGTAATACTTTTAAATGCAGAAGAAGACGCAAGAGGAAAAAAACTCCAAACAGGTAACAGTAAATATATACATGTGAATATATACAAAGATAAGTAAAGAGAAAAGGCGGGTTAAAGAAAATTGGATCGACAACCAGTCAGTGCAACACAATAGAACATACAGTCGGCAATAGTAAGAAAGCGTATAAGATATTAAGAAAGCACAAAAAGATACAACATAAGTCAACTGCAATAAGTGAGTACATCACTGGTCAGCTCCTCACAGAAAAAAACAGCGGTACTCGGACGTTGGACTGAGTACTGCACACAGCTCCAGAACTACAAGACCAATCCAGAAACCAGAATATTACAGAAAAATCAACAAAACAAAGAGACTGATGAACTACCAGTGCAGCTGAGTGAGGTCAAAGAAACAATTTGAAATTTAAAATGGGGTAAGTCTCCTGGGGTTGGCAACATTCCTGCTGAACTCTTAAAACACGGAGATGTGACAGTAACCAAGGTCTTAACAACGCTCTGCCGGAAGATATGGGAAAATACAATTTGACCCAAGTAATGGACCCAGTCACTCAACATACCACAGCCTAAAAAAAGCAATTGGGAACAGTGTCAGATTTGCAGGACAATCAGTCTGATCAGTCATCAAAGCAAAGTAATGTCAAAAAAGTTTACTCTATCAATTAAAGCCACCAGCTAAGGAAATACTGGCAGAAGAACAGACAGGATTAAGACAACGGAGAAGAACAATCGAGCAGATATTCAACCGTCGCTTGCTAAAACAAAATACAGCTACAACACCAACGTGAACTTCATCATAACTTCGTAGACTTCATGAAAGTCTTTGATCCAGTATGGCAAGAGGGACTCTGTCAAGTTATGAGAATCTATAACATTGAAGATGGGCTGGTGTTGATGATCGAAGCACTTTACAATCAAGCAAGTAGTGCACTCCACAATCAATCAAGCAGTGTAGTCCAACTCAATGGCTGTTGTTACGTAATTAATGAGATAGCGATTCCTTTTCAAGAACATGTAGTTGTCTTGGAGTATGAGAGAGTTTTGATGCTAGTGCAGGGGTGGGCAAACTTTTTCTACGGAGGGCCACATTGAAAACTTAATTGTTATTGGCGGGCCGCACATATATTTAGTCTACTTCAAGTACAATTTACAACGTATGAAAATATGAACTATTGATAATAACTATGTATTTGTCATTTTATTTCACATTCACACTCTACTACACATTACATTACATTTTTTAAAAAATGAATAAATCAGTTCAGTGCTAATTTGGTAATAAGACTTTATTGTTCATATTAATTCAACTAAAGTTTATTGTTACCTGTCAATAATTATGACGACAAGGGAACTTAATTTACATACAAGATGACCACAGAGTACATTTATAATTAATGAGAAGTATGTAACTGTTCACAATTTTGGATGTTTATGAACTGTGGAACCAGTTTACTGGTTGTGATTTGTATGACAGCATATAAATTGAAGTCAGTCAACATCGATCTGTTCTTAGACTTGTTTATTTTCAAACAAGAAAACACTTTCTCACAAATGCATGTGAACCCAAATAGTGATAAAAGCTAGGCAGCAAAGATTTTTAGGTGGGGAAAATGCCACTGCTGGCACACGCCCTTAAAACTCCAACAAAAGAACTGACCTGTACTTCTCCTTCAGGTCATTATCTGCTTGTAGGTCAAGCAGCTCTAACTAATATTCTGGAGCCATAAAACCTATTTAATATCCCTAGATTCGAATCAAGTAGTCGGGATAAAATAAAAAAAAATACAGCGAAAACTCTAACAAAGAAAATTACCATCAACAGAGGATCGCACCATACATACGGGCCGCAGAATATACTCTGACGGGCCGCATGCGGCCCGCGGGCCGTAGTTTGCCCACCACTGTGCTAGTGGTATGAAGACAATATTTCTATTATACACCTCATGTTCAGCTTATGTGTAATAAGTTAACAACACCGGTTCTTTAGCTGTCACAACAAATTAATTGAATGCAAATATTAACGCCAGTCGTTCACTAATACACTACTTCAGCTTTCGTAATTGTAATCCTCCTTCTCCACGCCTTACACTCTCACTGATGTTCTCATTCGCGCTCTCTCTCTCTCTCTCTCTCTCTCTCTCTCTCTCTCTAACTTATAAAATTGTACAGCTTATATACTGTAAATGATTGGCGTAGCAGTCATAACCAGTGGCGCAACCATTGGCCAAATCATCAATACATAATTTACGTTATAAAGTTACAAAAAAGACTGTCAAACTGTCTTTTTTCAATATGTGAGCCCCAACCCCCCAGCATTTTTTGTTGGTTGCGCCACTGGTCATAACTACTGCTAGCCCCAACTAACACTACCCCCAGGACAATTTATTTAACTGCCCTGGGACTGACATCTAAACAGGGGACATATAAAACATTCTAGTTCAACATTTCCCCCGTCCGAATTCCACCGTAACAGATTATCTAAATTAATGTCACCTCACCTACAATTTATTGACGGGTCCACTGAAACTAAGTCTGCCTCCCTCGTATCCCTGCCCCCCCCCTTCCTACTTGTATCTATTTCTCATGAGTTTGAGTGCTCCTCCATTTCCCGCTATAAATCAACGCCCCCAAGTGACCTGACACGGCCTCTGTGTAGCTTGCTACCTGCTCACTAAGGAACGCCTCCTTCCCTAGCTGACCGCTGATTTTTTTTTTTTTTTGCTAACTTCCATATATGATCTGATTTTATTCTTGAAACCTTTAAACCATTGTGCTTAAGACCCTACTTCGAAACAGCTGTATAAGGGACTTCATCAGGATGTTGACTAGAATCCGTCAAGGCTGCATTCTCTCCAGTTCTGTTCAACATCTTCCTTGAGAAAATCATGCTAAAAGCACACATCGACCTCCATACATCAATCTCCATTGGTGGAGCAACAATGAACTTCAAGACGTTAATGACAAGCTTGCAGATAGGGTGTGTGCATCGAAATGAAAATGAGCTCAGATATAAGCAAGATAACAATCAAAACCAAAGATGCCATTACTGCAAAAATATCATAATGAGCCATCAAAAGCTGGAAGTGATACAAAAGTTCAAATACCTAAGAGTTAACTTATCCAACGACGGAAGCTGCGGAGTGGAAATTCAGGCCAGGATTGGGTCAGTGATGGCGGCTATGGCTAAATAAAACAATCTTTACAATCAAAAGCATCAGCCTACCAATGATCAACGAGCCCTAGTTAAGACCATCACCCTGTATGGGTGTGAGACATGGACACTTCTAGCAGCCACGGCAAGCAAGTTGCAAGTATTCTAAAATAAATACATAAAGAAAATCTTTCGAATTTCATACACAGAATGCAAGAAGAATGAGAATATCTTGAAAAGAATATCAATCGCTGCCCCTCGGGAAACAATTATATCAACAATCAAGCGTTTCAAGATGTATGATTCAGTCATGTGTAAAGGAATAATAGCCTTCCAAAACCATCCTTCTTAGAACTGTAGAGAGAGGCCGTCACAAAGGGCCTCAGCGGAAATTTTGTTTGGACAATATAAAAATATAGACAATGCTACTAACGAATGAAAATAAATGAAAGCAGCCGCTCAGGATAAGCAAATATGGAGAAATAAATATTTTGATGTGTCCATTCGTTCCCCCAACATCCACATCTGTTAAGAGTATGATGGTGATGATATGGGATCGTAAATTAATTACGTCAACAACTTTTATCACTTTAGACTCCCCCGGATAATAAAATTTGCCTTGTGATCAATAGAGCTATAGTTAATTTTGCATTGAATGTTAATATACAAACCAAATGAATTCACAAATTATAAATTTATATTTATGAGTGTATTACCTGGTCTAGGAGACATACCATGAACTGTAGGGGAAAATATTTGGGGTCTCCTGGTCAGGAGGAAAATCCTTTATTTGCGAAAGTGGTGGTAATGTGGACAATGAAGATAACCCGATACCATTGAATTCACAGCTGACGGTGGTGACGAATGTGGTCGAAACACAACACCCTTCCACTCTGCCCCACTAAAGCACACTGTCACAGCCTACCAATTTCTGGCAGAGGGAATAGGCACACTACATCCCCCCCCCCGTGCTTTGTCCGTGGTGGCAGGAAAAGCCGTTTCCTTGCCATGCTTGTCAATCAGCAGTACACACACAGCAAGGGCAAAAACCCTTTTATTCTGCCATGCTGGCAAACTCATCCCGCCGTTATGTAGGCATGGCAGACATTCATAAACCTGGTGTGACACCATGTAAGCTAGCAGTCCGGCCCTCCAAAAAATAGATGTATTTAATGTCATTGTATTCAAAAGTAAACCACACCATTTTTCTTTTTGCCTGTGATGTCACACTCGCAGCCGAATTACTTTGAATGCGATAAAATAAAAGATAAGAATATATTTTTCTTAAGGTAACTTTAAGTTATTAACGAGTAATTTGTAGGTCAATTTCATTTGATTCACATTAAAACATTTGCATTATAATATGATAGAACATGTATCTTGTGGGCGGAATGTCATTAACAATTACCCTTTCATTTTTTTAACAGAATTTTGAAAAGCGTGATACTATATTAGATGGTTCAGGACAAGCTTTTGCAAGATTTGGATCTGCAATTTCAAATATAGGGGACATTAATCTTGATGAATTCCCAGGTATTTACAAAGTCTTTTTAGCCAGATTTTTAGAGGTAGAAATAAATAAGTATAATGTTTAGGTGTCCACAAATAAGTGAATAGACGTCACTGTTTCCCATTTGAAGTATAACTTTTAAAAAAAAGGAGAAAACCATCTTTTTTTAATGTTGAAGATGCAAAAAAAGACATTATTTTCATGGAATTTAAAATGTTCTTTGTCAAAGCTTTATTCATAAACTTGAAATTTTAGTTCTTCAATTATATTAAACACCTTTATACAATAAATTAATTACAACAATGCACAAGTGAATCCTTCGTATTTCTGAAATGTGTCTGTTGGGCTAATTTTTGAAATATCTATATAAATAATAGCGGTCTCACGACTGCGTTATATATAAAGAAGAAATCAAGAATTCAAAATGGCGTCTCGCCGGAGTCTCAATTCGATAATTTTTATTTTTATTTTAATCTACAGTTTTGAATAGTTTCTGCGGTTTTTAAATATGAAACCTAAGGGCTAAAATGTGAAATAATTCCATTTAAATTTTTTTTTTTTTTTTGTATTCTATAAATATTGCATCTTTAAATTGTAATAAAAAAAATCATGAAAAAAATCGGATATGTCCGAAACCAAATGTAACCAAGCCTATGGATCAAATCAAATCTCCATGCATAGGTTTTGCAGGGTACAGCTAGTAAAGAAAATTATAGTTAGTAGCTTACCTTTCTAAACATCAAAATTAAATATGTTTTATTTCAAACTATTAAGTTTAAAGTATTAATATTATTACTCGTGAAACACTTCTTGAACTGTGTTGTAAACTAAGCCAGTATACATTACTATCTATATACATAATCGTCTAACATATACGGTGGTTCGACCGACAGACCTTCACACCGTGCGGTGTAAAGTATGTTCATGGCAATAAAAGCCACATGTCTGTACGTTACTAATACATGACACCGCACGATTTGAAAGCGTACATCGCTAAAAAAAAAAAGGCTGAGTTCTACGTCACACCTTTGCTGAGTTAAAAAATAAAAAAACAGAGCGCGTCATCGACCGTCTCTATAAAAATAGTCTGGGGAATTCCAAAATTATAGAAACTGAAAAGAGACAATGTATGCTAAATGAGAGTATGTTTGGTGCGCATTTTGTTCATCATATGAATCTTTCTTGAATAAAAATGAAATGCTGGGGAATTCTAAACACAACAAGGATTTCTTTTTAATGGTTGTGGAAAGGGGGGGGGGGAGTCAAGCAGACGATTCGAGATGCAACACCGCTATTTTTTTAACCTCATGTCTCTCTTTTTTAAATACGTCATGTTAAACATGATAAATTATAAAATAATAAAAAAAAAGAACTGTTGGAATGGTAGGGAGAAGTGTAACGTGGTATTGTTAACAGGGTTTATTGTGTGTACATTGAGACCCATTGCGATTCGAGCATGTCTTGAGTGGAAAGGGGTTGGCGGGCGGGGGAGGGAGGGAAGGATGGGTGTGGGGCTAAGTGGAAGAGAATTGGAAATAGAAGAAATAGTTGGATGTTAGATTCAAAGTTTAATGGTCGGGGTTGTTTTTGTTAAGATTCTATGCCCATAATGAGGATTATTTTCTTTTGGATGAACTATATAAAATATGAACTTCTTTGATGTATTATTAAGTGTCCCTTAAATGTGTTTTGGCTACAATAATCTGTTCATGTCCTTTGGGGCCACATCGAGTATATATTTTTGTATATAGACTGATTGTTAAAGCGCTCGAATATATATCACCATTTTGAACTCCAGCTGCGTGCCTAATGGCTGGTCCGGGTACCGGGCCTGTTCAGCTAGTTTACTTCATAAAAATAAAGAAGCTATTCTCTTTTAAGAATATTTAGAAAGGGTGTGTTTCCAATTTTTAAGGGACCATTAGGTTAGCTAATACTTAACAACTTGGGGAGAAGCAGGCACGACTAGAGGGGGGGCAGGGGGGTCATTGCCAGGTGTAAGGGGGCCCGGCGCCCCGACCATGTCAATTTGTTCATGACTTATTGTTTATTAAGGGGCCCGCAATGATGTCATGCCCTGGGGCCCATGTTGACTCTCTGCGCCACTGGGGAGATAGAGAGTAGGATGAAGTGTGGCCATCAGAAAAATATGGTTATTATATTACAAAGTCTCTGAACATCATCAAGATATTATTATCAAAACAAATGGATTGTCAAATTTGTTGGAAATTATTATAAAATGATGATTAGTTAATTAAGTGTATTGCTTTCCTCTAATAGCAGCACTTTTTAATGTTAAGTAATAGTTGCATGAAAGACATAATGACATCATTGCAACATTGACTACAGATATGTATTTACAAGCAAAAATAAAACACCATCTCAAATGATCTTGGTAAAACTATTTATGGTTATAAAAAACATAAGAAACATTTTGTAATAATTTTCATATATATATCCAATTTTTTTTTGTTATTTATTATAATAATTGGTGTGAAAATTCACAGCAGTGATCAAATTATGAACCTTTTTCAGATATTGCAATAGGAGCACCAGGAGAAAATGATAATGCTGGAAGTATTTATATTTACCTTGGATCTGCCACTGGACTAAGTAATTCTTACAGTCAAAGGATTCAAGCTTCACAGGTCAGTTTTTATTGCATTAACTGGTTTCATAAATGTTTTGATACAACATAGTTCTCATTTACTTATATATTTTAAATTTGTATAATTACATTAAAACAGTTAAAAGCTCAAGTGAAAGGTTTTGGTTTTGCTCTATCAAATAAACAATTTCCAAAGAAAAAAACATACCCAGTATTTGCTGCATCTTCAGTGGTTAGCAAAACTGTAGCAGTTTTTCAATGCAGGTAGGTAACAAGGATTAGGAACATAAACAATGTTTACAGAAATGTAACATATTGATATTAATGATATTATTTTTTTTGGCTTGTCTAGAGCACAAAAAAACATGTAATATGTTTGTAAAAATATATTAATTTATTTTTAAGACAATAACTTGTAATTGAACCATTATGCTTGCCTATTAATAAACATTTTTTTCCTATTGCATTTTATCATGTTAAAAGTAACAGTTTATGGGGGAGGGGGGGAACATCAAATTGATATTTTATGTTATGCTTACAAAACTTGTGTCTATTTTGAATTTAGGCCCATAGTTGAAGTTGAAGTTCAGCTCACTGCTACTCCAAACCCAGTTGATACAAAATTAAGTTGTAACTCATCTACTGGCACACAAAAGAGCTGTTTCAATGTTAAGATTTGTATGAAGCACAATATAAAAGGGGACAATTTTCAGCCTCTAAGTAACCAGTTCTTTCCAACTTAATTAAAATTTAAAAAAGTGTTTTAAATGTAATAATACTTTTTTCTTAAAACGAGAGAAACTATTACTAATTCCCTTAGATACTGTATTAAAATTCAATTATATTTTTGTAATTCAAACAACCTATGAAATTTTTATATATTCTGATTGTCTAACAGACTTCAGCATTCATCTGTATATTGATACAAAAATTAAAACTCTTTTATTGAAATGAGCATTGTTTCCAAATGACAAAGATAACATCAGTGGTCAAATAGTGGTAAAAAATAAGGACAACTTTACATGCTTTAATTCAAATGCTGCACTTAAAGAGGTATTAAGATTCTTTTTATTTCAATTGTACATTGTATATAGATTTAAAATCAATAAATTAAAGCTGATTTTAAACATTTTAGTTAACTATCTGAAACTAATTACAAAATTTATTACTCCTTCTATAAGACTAATATAAAATATTGCACAAATTTTATTTATTTATATTAATATTAATTCTTTTAAATCATCATTTTTTTGTATTAATAGTCTCAAATAAACAGAAACAGATTTATGCCTATTAATGTTGTAGCAGAGTATTCATTAGAACAAAATCAAAGTTCAGCTAATGTTCCAGTACTAGATGCAACTAAGCCAAATAATAAAACAATAGAAGTAAGCAAGAAGTTTATACATATTTTTCATACCCATTGTTTTTTTAATTTTAGTCCTTGACTTATTTCATAAAAACTAAAATTCATTTATATGATATACAGAAATTTAAATCCCTTTTTTTTTTACTTTTTAGGTTACATTTGTAAATGAGTGTGGTACTGATAATAAATGTGAGGTGAACCTAATTTCTAATTTTAGATGCAGATTCACATTTAAAGCCTGCCAGCCAATGGCCTGATATAGTGGTAAATCATACAAAGGTATTTATATATTGTAATTAATTTATATAAAAGTTTTAGACAGGTGTTGATGGGGAGGGAAGATATGAAAATAAGATAAATTGACATCAGAAATAGATTCATGAACTTAAATCTTAATGTTCAAGTAAATTTCAAATTTTTTCAACAAAAAAAAAATTACCTTTAAAGTGTACTCTAGAAGAACACAATAACTCATTATTTTTTCTAAGATTAAAACTATTTGCACTAAATATGAAGGGTGGGATTAGGCTCCTGTTAATAATTCCGGTTATATAGTTGAGGGAAGTTGATTCTTTGAGAAAAGAAATTTTCTTTCAGTTAATAAAAAATTAGAGAACGAGATGGCAGTGTGGTAGCGAGCTAGACTGCTAACTAAAAGTTCTCAAGCCCCAGTAAATGCTGGAATATTCTCGAGTTCACTTGATGCCCCTCAACCCACCCTGCTTAAAAAATTGGCTAATTATTGTGCATTTATCATATTAGAGTTATTCTGTATCAGTCGTGCAACTAGGGAATGATGGAGGAACTAGCATTTACTTTGTCGGCAGCATGGAGTTAAACTTTCACCACTTTGTATTTTTGGAAAAGGCATGGGGCAGGATATTTAGAGTCTACCCAGGGTACTGCCTTACACTAGTTATGCTACTGATTATTGTTGCGATGAATATTATTATCAATATGGCCATTTAAATTTTTTTTATTGGGGGGAAGGGGTATAGTTTGTTTTATAACAACAAAATGGGGATGGGAGTATTTTTGTATCAATTTTTGTTACATAATATAGTTTTATGATGGGGAGGGTTTTATTAAATTGACATTCTTATACTGGAGAGAAGGTTTCATTGAAAGTTTGACACTTGATGACCAGGGGAAAAGGATGGTTTGGATATAAAATATGCTAACGATTGTGAATTTCAAAGATATATCAACTAATTTACCCTTGTTTTTTATTTGTCAAACCTTTTTGTACTTCAAAATGTATTATTTGTATAATATATGTATTTACTTCACTATTAATTATAATAGTGTTAAGAAGTTTTAAATATTATTTTCTAGGAATTGACTGTTGAAATTGGTGTCATTAATAAAGCAGAAACAGCCTATGGGGTAACAGCTAATATAGAAATAGATACTTTTGTACTTTTTATTAGGGCTAAATCAGATCATAGTTGTGAGCCTGGAACTATTTCTGAAGACGTAACAGATATCAACTTAGGCAAGGATAAAACTTTTGTGAGTAGTTCTATTTCAATGCAAAATTTACTTATAATTTTAAAAAAATCATCTACAATTTTCTATATTTGATTTATTATTGATAAAAATTACTTTACAGACTAACTTAAATAAAAATGTCACAAAGAAAAATTTACAAAATTTTAATTACATCCAAAGTCTAATTAATTTGTGTCATAAGATGCAAAATCAATTAATAACAATATCATTTTCTTTTATGTAATTCTCAACAGATAACATGCAACTTTTTTGAGCCCTTAGATCCTACTGGCCATTTAAAATTCAATGTAGTATTTGATACTGATCAAGACAATGTAAAAAAGAATTACCTCCAGATTAAAGTTGATGTGATGCCAAAGAATCCAGCACATAATCCAGAAATTTCTCAAGACAATAATCTAAAAATAATGCAAAAGAAAGTTTTCATTATCTCTGATATAACTCTAGCAAGGTACATATACTCTATTATTTGTAATAAAACCTTAATTTTTTGGACAATAAATCTCATTAAATTGTTTTAAACTCTATCATCTATGTGTCTCTATATGTACCAAGAGAGATTGGCATCTATATTTTAATGAAAAAATATAGGAATAAAAATGTCTATGCTTAATGACAATGCACAGTTAATAGTTGACCTAAGTCCTTTCAATCCTTAAGCCGTACAGGCATCAATAAGTTCTCAGCAGCAAAGAACTAATTGATTATTTTTCTGTATACATGTATTGTGTTCCTTGTTTTTGGTAGATTATTAAGGCTTACATAGTTGGTCTGAAATAGGTGAACTATTAATCATTTGCCCTATAATCATAGCATCAAAAGGACAATTAAATACATCAGTAAATAGAGAGCCTCCTATTCTGTTTCTTTTATTTCTCAGTTTATCAAGTCCAAACGATCTTACTAAATCAAAATCACAAGAATCAGAAAAAAATTCAGAATTACTGAATGTGACACATAAGATTCTAGTGAAAAACCAAGGACCAAGTTTCCTTCCTACAACCAAAATAAGTGTTGCAATTCCATTCTATCTGAAAGATGATGTGCAGTTGGTAACCCAAGCTGATGTAAAGGTTAAAAAAAGGAAATATAGTATTCTAAAAAATGTGTACCTAGAGAAATAATCATAAAATATTGTCTGTAACTATTATCAGTTAACTGAAAATACCATACATCATAATTTATGTTAAAACAGGTATTTTCTTTTTAAGCAATTTATGATAAATGGTGTATTTTTTTGTATAATTTAATAAAATCTAGATGCTCACTCAAGCTGGTGAAGCTCTCTGCAAATCAACTTCTAACACTGAGGCTATCATTGAACAAAGTACAACTACACAGTTGACTACAGAACAAAGTACCAAAGGTAAGAACAAAAAATTAACTTTTTGAATAGTCTTATTTATTTTTAGGACATTGCAATATATTATATTGTGTGAAGTTACTGATTTTACAGATCTAAGTTTTACAGCTCTCTAGCAATTTTAGTGTAAAAAAAACTGACGGGCTTGATAGGAATATAATTTAAATAGCATACATACACATGTATTTACCATTTTATTCCAATATTTGAAAGACTTAGAGACAACTACTGAAGAGCCCACAGACGATGGTGACCTCGGTGTGAAAAGAAAACGTAGATCTATTGACAGTTATTTTCAAGATAAAACTTGTTTTATAGTAGGATGTTTCATTTAAATTTATTTACATTTTATTTTTATTAGATTATTAAAAATCATTTTTAGAAGATCTGAATGCTAGTTTAATGTTGATTTGTTAAGATATTTTCATGTGAATTAGTTGAGATAAATGTTCTTTTGTTATATATATTACAGGACTGTAAAAATGTTCATTTATGTCAAGTATATATATCTGTGAACTTAATACAATAATTCAGCCGCAAACAGGACATGCAGAGATTAATGTATCTATGGTATTAGATTTGTCCAAGATACCTTTGTCAGAGGTTAGTGCTGGCTTTCTTAAGTTCCATTTTAATTTAAATATTAATGTATTTGTAAGCAGCTCAAGAAAATTAGACAGTTTAAAAAAAACCTGGTAATGTCATGCACATACCATACCAGCTATGATCAAGGAAATAGAATAAGGTAACTGAGATATATTTTGACAATTAATTACAATAAGAAAAAAAATCTTACAAAATTATGACCATTTAAATTAGTTAATGATGCTCCTAAAAGTTTTGTTTTTATTTCAGAAATTTAACACGGTTGAGTTTAAAAGTCTAGTAGTAGTTGAAGAACCTCAGCATCCACTATTTAAAACTTGGGGAAGTTCTAAACAACATGAGGTAAGTTTCTTTCAGTATTTTCTCATTTTATTGGTTAGGGGTTTGTTTTTCTTCACATAAATATGCTAGGTTTTATTTATTTGTGTTTTAAAACATTTCAGCAATCACTACCTTTCATTTTATTCAATCTGGAGCAGAAATTAACTATTGGATTATCATTGGCAGCATCATTGCTGGTCTGGTTCTTATTACCATCATTGTCATTGTTCTTTGGAAGGTATTTCATAAGTATTATCTTAAATCTACACTAGGGATTTTCAAAATGTGGGCTGCATCCCTCTGGTGGCTCGCAATCAAACTCAAACTGGGTCACGAAAAGTTATGATAATTACTTAAAAGAGAATAAAAACAATTAATTTTAGCTTCTTTTTGTTGCTTTTTACAGATGGATTGCAAAAACCAAACCTGTTTTTCAGTGGATCGGGAATCACAAAAGCTTGAGAGCATTTGTTCTAGACCTTAAAATATCAGATTTCAAAAGACATATAAGCAAATTATTTTAAATAATCTTTATACATAAGAGAATTCCAAAGCTTGAAATATTGAATTTTTTTATCCCAGTTATAGAACATTTTAAGCCTGTATTTCTCTGAATATTTAGCTCATTGCAAAATTTTACACATGTTTCACTTACTAAGAGGAAAGTAAAATTTGTAGCATAATTTTACTCTTCAAATAAAAAATGTCAACCCAAATGTAGTGTGGAAAAATGAAGTGTAAAAGTACTTAAAGGCTGTTTTTATGTCATTGCATTAATTCATCAAAATTTTTTATTTTTAAATCTTGCACAGGCTTCATTTTAATATCAGAAAAATTAACAGGCTGTCATATTGACCTGCAGCCTTATGAAAAGTAAATGGTGTTTTTAAAAAAAATTATATATTTTATATTTCTTCATAAAAAGTTGAAGTAAATCAGTGGTGAAAAGGTTATGCACATTCGCCTACAAACTTATAATACAACACAGTATTGTATATTTAAGAAAATTAAATGTTACAGTTTTATTTCTGTTTTTATTTAGATGATAAAAGTAAAGAACATGTAGTTAAAGGAAAGTTGAAAACATTTTTGCTGGAACATTAATGCAAATTATTAACAATTAGCAATAGGGGATTACTAAACAATGAAAAGGAACTTTTCAAATTTACCTAGTCCACTGAAATATTTTATTAATAATATTATGTGGATAATATATTAAAAATGAAAAAAACAATCTTAGTTATACAGTAGATTGAGCTTATGGCATGAATGGCAAATTTTGATAGGAAGAAATCAAGCCTGTAAATCCAGATAAGCTGGTAGATGACTTGAAATTGTGGTGGTCTGTTATAATTTCTTGATTTAAAAAAATACAGTTTCTTTTTTGTGTTTGATGTGATCAACGATACTAGAATGCAGATTGGTACTTAATGAAGGATATGTATTTTTTTTAAATCCATTTGAAATAAAAACTAGAAAAGAAATAATAATTGCATGTATACATATGATATAAACCCTACTTTCACTTTTGTTAACTTCATTTTTTTTCTCTTTAGATAACATTTTGCTTATTGAAGATTAAATTTTTTTAATGATGTCTTAGCTTGGATTTTTTAAAAGAACCAAACATCTTGAAGTTCAGAAGATGAAGAGAGAAAGTATGAGAAGATCAATGAAAGAAGGCTCCAAATCACCCGCTGATGAGTGAATCAAACATTTTCTTTAAGAGAAACAAATTTAATCCACATTCATCTCAAATAATTAAATATTTATTTTACAATCTATTAAACAAAAGTTACATCATGTACTAAATATCAATATAACCAATCTTTCAAAAGTTTACCATTTTATAAGCATAATGTTATCCAAATATATACCAATGAATTTAATGAAATTTGATTGTTTTTTAAATTGACAGAGAAAATATATTATAATTACATGTATTATTTGTTAAACTTCATCAAATTATATTCTTTGATTTATTATATTATGATTTTCTATTTTATCTGTAATGTGTCTTAATTAAATTTTATAACATTTAAAAAGAAAATTATTTTCTATGCAAACAATAATGATACATCTGTTATTTCTATACATATAATATGACTTGTTTTATTTTATGCCTGCGAATGTGATTGTGTGTATTAGTCCATCTAATATTAAACAAGCAATTTAAGTCTTTTCCGTTTCAGACAAAGGACATTTTAGAGCATTTTCGTGTACGCAGTGGCTGCGGTTACACCGGACGAAATCCGTATTTTTTTTCCGGGTGACAGCCATAGATTTTGCTGGGTTTTGATAAATAGAGAGGGAAGTAATCATGTTGAATAACTGTTACAAAAATAAATAATGATTAAGCCCCTTTGATTAGCTTTCATTATTTATATTTAAAATATAAGCGAAAACGGTACTTAAAACGCCCCCTTTTTCGGCCCTCAGAGGTCAGATCGCGAAACGGATCAAGGTGTTTTCTTGGCAGGCCAAGACCTACAAAATGTTTATACATCATGGGTCTAGGACGTATGGTTGCTTAGATATAGGGCGCTCCTTTGTTAATATAGCTTATATAGTAAAAAACGGTACTTTATGCGCCCCCTTTTTCGGCCCTCAGAGGCCAGATCGCGAAATAGACCAAGGTGTTTTCTTGGCAGACCAAGACCTACAAAATGATATATACATCATGGGTCTAGGACTTATGGTTGTTGAGATCTAGGGTGATGACGGAGAGACAGACAGATAAAACGGGGACAATAGAGCATTTTTTTTTTCGAAAATGCTCTAAAACAATTTTCAGCATTATTGTGTCAACTTAAATTTGTGAAATTCAGTTCTTTCCAAATGTTTTTTATGTGTGCTTATCAAATAAATTAACCTATTCCAACTTGCCACACATCATGCCCGCTCCCGCATAGTTTGTGGCGACCGGCTCTTTAATGAAGCAATGAAACCCACTTAAACGCCAAGATCCCTGGATTAATAGACAAGCCCCTGGAGTATTATGAAAGTAAATGAAGGACAGTAGAAATGTCTAAGGGCCACCTCATCGTTGAAGGAGAATTCACTGAGAGCAGCATATTCCGTGGCCAACCGTACTGCTAAGGCTAAAAAGCCTAAAAATTTATTTTGCCCTTCACTAAAGATATTTGTCGTGAACTAATAGGAGAGGGTACTATTAAAAAATAGCATATGTGGCTTTCTCGGCTAGCACTGTGACTAGGTGCATTAAGGAGATAGTTAAAGACATTGATGAAACTACAGATATCGACAGCAAAAAAGGCAATACTATTGGTTTCTGTGCGATATCTTTATCAGGAGGATGTGGTTTGGGATTTGTTTTGTGTACTATCTTGGCCAACCAACACCAAACGAGCTGAATTGTTCAAATCACTTGATGGTTATATATCAGGACGACTAAAATAACATATGCACAGACGGAGATGCTGCCATTACTGGACGGCTGTCTGGTTTAACTGCTCGGATTATGGAGATTGCACCTGAGGTTGGGTCTATGCATTGTATTTTTCACAGAGAAATGCTGGCAAGTCAAAAAATGTCACCCGAATTTAACAGCGTATTGATTGATGTCGTTGATGTAATTAACTACACAAAACTACATGTCCTTAACTCGCGCATTTTTGAATAGCTTTGTGAGGAGATGGACGTAGAGCAAAGATGCCTTTCCTTGTACATAGAAATAAGATGATCATCCAGAGGAAAATTGCTAACCAGATTATTTGAATAACGAGATCGACTGCAATGATTTCCCTCAAAACAGGAGTCACTGCTGGCAGCACATTTCTGTGACAAAATATGGTCTCAAAATAGGCTTAAACGTGTGACATTTTCAGCCTACTCAATGAACTCAAACTGATTCTTTAATGGGAAGTGACAACTGTTTTTAAGTTGGCAGACATAGTAGCTGCATTTAAAGCCAAACTGAGTTGTGGGGACAGCACGTGAACAGAGGCTATTGGGGACATTTTCAAACATAAGCGGGGATTTTAGGCGAGACTGAAACAACAGCATCCATTCTCCCAGTTGATGCACAACCACCTGTCTTTGCTTTTTTGTTTAATTACTTTATTTTCTAGAATTACTTGCAAAATAATCAAATTTTGATTTATCTCTAGAATAATTTGAAAATGATTTCAGAAGTTTAACACACTGAAGTTTATGAGTCATTTAGAAGTACAGGAACCTAACCATCATCTATTTAAAACTTAAGTTTGTTTGTTTTTTCCTGCTAATCATCAGCTTTCTGTCTGTATTTGTTTTTAACTCTTGCTAGGTATAATTTATTTGTGTTTTAAAACATATTCAGACAATCACAACAATGTATTTCCTTCAGTCTCCAGAGTCCTTAAATGAGTCAAGTGACATTGTGAATTATTCAAACACCATCCGTTTTTAAAGATTCCTCTGACTTTCTGTTATTGCTGTATGCCTGAGATATTATAATAAGTTCATGTTTATAAGATTCACTCTCAGTCAAAGATATAGCATAAATAGTTATAGCTAAAATTGTTCAGTTTCAGTTGTTGTTGTTGTTAATAATTGTTGTTAGGGGCCGTCCATAATATACATCACGCTATTTTTTACCTTTTTTGCCCCCCCCCCCGTCACAAAGTGTCACAAATCCTGGGATCCCCCTCCCCCTAAAGTACGTACAGTCACACTTTTAAAAAAAAGAAATTAACAACTAATTAAAATTTATTCGAAAACTTAAAACGCACTTCACTATTAAACTGCCTTAAAATAAAAATATTAAAAGAAATATCAGATTATTAAATGACTTTAATAGTAGAATAACTAATTGACAACAGTTGTCACAGTTATTCTTTGAAACAGTAACTCTATCAATTGAATTTGAAAAAAAAAATTGCAAATTGCAATAATTAATAATTATACTTGACAATTATATAATAAACGTCATTTATCTGCTACATTTTCATTTACAATTTCGTGAGGTCAACTTTGAGATAATCTTCCGATTATGCATTCTATTGACACAGGTACCAGTGATTAAATAATAAAAATGGAAACAAAACAATGCAACTAAAAAAGGACTAGATTGACAAATTATGTGAGCAGCTCTTGTGCTATATTGAATATGTATATAGCAGGCCTGTGATTTATGTTTAATTAAAAAAATATTCACAAGACATCATCCATCCATGGTGAAGTGAAGTGTTCATCCATAGTTACGACTGACATAAATCTTTCCCCATCATCGTTTCCTGGAAAAATAATTGCAGACAGATCAACTTCATCCTCATCTAGCTACTCAACATCCTCTGAATGTGTATTTTCCATTCTACCAATAATTGCCATGAGTTCTCTTTGCCTTCTAGCAGCCATTTTCAAAGGACTAGGCGTTTTATCTGAGTTGATTCTGGAAAATTTTGGGTTGGCACATTCTCCTGCGCCCGAGCTCTGTGTTTCTTTAACATTGTTTGTAAGGCAAAGTATAAGTGACACACTTTGCAAATTCGATCATGTAAGCTGGTCTGCTAAGAGAGACGATAAAGATCATATGGTTGTACTTTTAAAACTCCTGTTGATCTTGGCATAATGTCATTAAATTTGAGAGTTTGTGCCACAATCAATGAAGGAAATTTATGAGCATCGGCATCTCTCTTTCTGAAGCTCTGAGTCCATCAGTTCAGGGCTGTTTTAAGGTCATCGTAGGCTTTAGGCACTTTCAAAGTCGTAGGCCCTCCCCATCTTCATTTTTAATATTTTTTCAAGAGTGCACCCGCACTTTTTTGCTATTTGAAATCTAAATAAGCTTTTGAGGACGTCATATGTGACTATGCTAAGACGAAGAGCCGAAAAGTTAACATACTTCACTTGCTCAGGTGCTTATCTCACACGGTAATATATAGTTACTTTAATACAAACATTATTAAATTGTACTGGCATTCTGAACTTGGTGCTTATCTCACACGGTTATATATAGTTACTTTAATACAAACATTATTAAATTTTACTGGCATTCTGAACTTGGTGCTTATCTCACACGGTTATATATAGTTACTTTAATACAAACATTATTAAATTGTACTGGCATTCTGAACTTTGTGCTTATCTCACACGGTTATATATAGTTACTTTAATACAAACATTATTAAATTGTACTGGCATTCTGAACTTGGTGCTTATCTCACACGGTTATATATAGTTACTTTAATACAAACATTATTAAATTGTACTGGCATTCTGAACTTGGTGCTTATCGCACACGGTTATATATAGTTACTTTAATACAAACATTATTAAATTTTACTGGCATTCTGAACTTGGTGCTTATCTCACACGGTTATATATAGTTACTTTAATACAAACATTATTAAATTTTACTGGCATTCTGAACTAGGTGCTTATCTCACACGGTTATATATAGTTACTTTAATACAAACATTATTAAATTTTACTGGCATTCTGAACTTGTTTTCACTTTATGTTTTGGCTTTCGTAGTACCTTGAAAAGTCTGTAGGCCCTAGTTGATAAATGATAAAGCTGCTTTGCATCAGTTGTTTGGTTGATTGGGATTGGAGGAAGAAAGAATCTTGAAGGTAAAACGTTGAAACATGAACTCCTAACTAACATGAGGAAATGTGAACAAAACATTGAAAAGATATGCATTT
The DNA here is from genome assembly GCA_021962125.1 of Bulinus truncatus. Taxonomy (NCBI): domain Eukaryota; kingdom Metazoa; phylum Mollusca; class Gastropoda; family Planorbidae; genus Bulinus; species Bulinus truncatus. The sequence continues at coordinate 1,380,731 of JAGDYQ010000115.1, forward strand.
CATGCTATTTTGACATAAAACTAACTTAAGTGTTTCACAAAATTTTTGAAAGTTATTTTTAAAACAAATAAGTTTTATTAAAAAAAAAATAAAAAGTTAAATTAGAAATTAAATAAAATAATATATTTAAAAATGTGATGTCACACTTGGCCTGACCCCCCCTACCCTCCTGTCACAAACTGTCACACTTTCTTACAACCCCCCCCCCTTTTGGAGCGTGACGTACTCTATGGACGGCCCCTTTAAATTGTTCAGTTTCAGTTGTTGTTTTTAATAATTGTTGAATTTGTTCAGTTTCAGTTTTTTTAATAATTGTTGATGTGGAGAAAGATTATGTACCTATAAATAAAAACATGCTTTAAAGAAAAAAATTAAGATTTTAATTACATGGTGCATGTTGTTAGTCATTGTGGCTCCTTTGATAAGACAAAATCTGTTTTATTGCAACTGACTTGATTAATCTCCGTTATCACCAAGAATATTGCTTTTAAATCTCAAAAAGGTTGTCAATACATAACCATTTTGGTGTTCAGATATCATTTCTGAAACAAACAAAAATTATTTGATTTCTCATTTGTGTTAGATGCATGTGGAGATTAGTATGTGATTTGGAAATAGTTATGTAAAATATCTTCCTTATTTTAACATCAGATGAAAAAGCTAAATAGATTTCTTGTTTCTATAATAAAAAAACAACATAAACATTGGTACTCTTTTTATTGGTTTCAACATTTTGTTTATTTTAGATGTGTCAGTTTCAGTATTAGTAAATGTTGTTTTAGGTTGGATTTTTTAAGAGAACTAACCAGTGGCGCAACCGGGTGGGGGTGGGGCTTGAGCCCCCCCCCCCCCGACCAAATCATCAATACATATTTTACTATATAAAGTTACTAAAAAGACTCAAACTGTCTTTTTTCTATATGTGAGCCCCCCACCCAGCATTTTTTTCTATATGTGAGCCCCCCCCCAGCTTTTTTGCTCTAACATGTCCTGTGTCCAGGCTTAGATTGCTTGTTTTATATTATCTTTATCTCATTCCTTACTTCAGAAGCATTTCAATTTTTTTTTCACTTCAGACCATGAAAAGCATTTGCATTTATAATAAAGCTTAAATATTAATTTAATTTTACAAGAATGATTTTGATTTCTGTTTTTTTTTAGAACTTCTGACACTTTCATTTCAACAAAAAATATTGATATAAATATCACAATACTACATTTTTGGAATGTTAATGTTTTGAATGTTTTTTTTTAATTTCATTTCCTATACTAAAAAGTCATTGGTCTGATGCCTTCCATAGGTCTGATGCCATTGGTATGATGGCAGCCAATGGTTTGATGCCTTCCATAGGTCTGATGCCATTGGTATGATGCTTACCATTGGCCTGATGCTTACCATCGGTCTGATGCCAGCAATTGGTCCGAAGCCAGCATTTGGTCTGATGCCTGCCATTTGTCTTACTGAGAAAGTTTTTAGCTGTTTCTTTGTCATACCTTTTATTTATTTCTGATTCTTTTTATTTGAAATTTTAATTTGATGTTATAAAAAAAAATATTGACTTTTTATTTTTTTAATTGTATTACTAATTAGGCCCTGAAGTTTGCTTATTTACTAAGAAGACATTTTAAATTGTCATTATGAGAATTAGTCAACTAATACCGGTAATTATATCATGTTTCATAATAATTCTTTTTTTCCCCTCCTCAAGATAGATAGATAGGCAGGTGGGATATGATAAGAGTAGGTAGGTTGATGAGATAGATTAGAGTAGGTTTGATTTGATAGATAGATTGATTGATAGGCAGGCAGGTAATTAGGTAGGTAGATTAAAACAGTAATTATTGAGACTCATTAAAGGAAATAATTCTTAAAAGATATTTCAATGTAAGTGAAAAGTTTGTTTTATTCAAGAAATCACTTAATTTAATTAGCCTCTATTTGCTAGGCTACTAAATACTTGCATATTTTTTAGCAATTAGCTCTTAACTTTCCAATTTTGCTTTTCACAACTTAACTTTACTACTCATTTTATTATTTTAATAAAAACCATAATTTAAAAAAAGACTTTTATTTCATTTAATTAAACAATTTGATTAGGTTGCTTGTAAGTGGGAATGTATATGTAGACTTAATTTTTAGTCTCCCCTACACTAAAATAAACTCGCAATCAGACTGATTGCCAGCCCCGTAGCCAAGGGGCTTAAAAAAGAAGAAAATATGAAAAAATAAAGAAAAAAGAATGGGGCCCCCTTGCTGGGTATTGTTGCCCCCCTGCTTACTTTGACCTGGCTACGGGCCTGCTGATTGCTATTGTTGATGGTATAAAATAAAAGTGCAAACTTTTACCATGTTTTATTTAGTCCGAAGGGTTTAACAAAAAATAGATGAATTTATGAAATGTATATCTGAGGGGAAAATAGCGTTTTGGCATAACAACACTCAATGGAACAGCGCTAACTAAACGCAACATTGTTAAGCGGGGATACACCCTATGTAGATTTACATATTACCTATCTATTGATATGTATTAACTAATGGTAAGCTTATTTACCTCAGTATATTGTAATGACCCACGCTAGTAATGATAATTTATATACATTTTTGAGTGATGAAATTATTTACTTTCTAGTACATTTAAATATAAACTTTTTTACAATAAATAGAACATGTCCAAAATTGAGTTACAATATTTACAGACTGTCGACCTGAAGGTACCTGGTTCGATCTCCTATGAGGACCAATTTATATTTCAGGTCATGGCTTAAGTCCCCGATATGTCCTCCGTGGTGTCTTCATGGCCATTGCACTATCGGCTATGGTGGGGATGACAGAAGGACACCATAAAAAACCGTCCCATTAGTGGTTTACAGCAGGGGTCGGCAACCTTTTTTTGGAAGAGCCAAAAGTTATAATTTACAATTTTCTCAGTTTTTAAAGAGCCACTAGAATTGTTGTTTCATTATTACGGTATTTGATTAGGATTAGTATATAAAACAAAATAATTATTATTATTTGAGCATGGAACTGGAAGGCCACAATTTGACATCGCGAGCCAGTAGGTTGCCGACCCCTGGTTTATAGGATCTAAGAGATTTCATCTCATCCTTACAGGGACTTCACACAGACAGCCACAAACCCACAGAAAAGGAAACTAATTAAAAGCTTACACTAAAGGGATGGGGACTCGTGTGTTTATTTAAAGATAATTAATTGTAAGTAGAGCAGTGTATATTTCCGGGTTATTCACTTATGTGTATAAATACCCACTTGATACACGGAACAATCACAGTTTCACTTGATATGCATGATGTTGGGATAACCACAGTTTCATTTGATGAACATGATGTTGAAACAATCATAGTTTCACTTGATGCACGTGATGTTGAAACAATCATAGTTTCACTTGATGTACATGATGTTGAAACAAACATAGTTTCTCTTGATGCACGTGATGTTGAAACAATCATATTTGTTTTTGTTTTTTTAAATCATCGTCATTCACCAAAATAGAAATGTGACTTATTTAATAGGAATAGTTGGAGGGTAGATGGTCTAGCAGATAGATAGATAGATAGATAGATAGATAGATAGATAGATAGATAGATAGATAGATAGATAGATAAATAGATAGATAGATAGATAGATAGAGGGATAGATAGATAGATTAGATATAGGGATAGATAGACTAGATAGATAGATAGATAGATAGATAGATAGATAGATAGATAGATAGATAGATAGATAGATAGATAGATAGATAGATAGATAGATAGATAGATAGATAGATAGATAGATAGATAGATTAGATATAGGGATAGATAGACTAGATAGATAGATAGATGGATGGATAGATAGATAGATGATAGAT
>JAGDYQ010000115.1:1385099-1400407 GCA_021962125.1 Bulinus truncatus
CTATACAATGTTAACACCTACCACGGTTGAAACTATACAATGTTAACACCTACCACGGTTGAAACTATACAATGTTAACACCTACCACGGTTGAAACTATACGATTTGAACACATCTATGGACTCAGCAGTTCCCGGGTCCGTTGCGGGATTTGATTGACAGCCGTAAGTAAATCTCCCGTCACACACCTCGTCCTCCACTCAGGCGGGTGCCCCGGTGGCCCCTATTCACCAACACTTTTTGTAAACTGTACTCACTCAGCCCCGGGCCCCTGGGGATAGACAAAATGGATGACACCGTAAAGCCCCCCCCCCACCCCCCAACGCCAACAAAAGCCCCTCCTCCCCCCTCTCCAGCATAATGTCCTACAATGTCTGATGCTAAAATTCCCTGGTAGGTACTTCTGTTCCTCCCCCCCCCCTTCCGATCCCGCAAACACATCTTAAAAGTCACTTCGACCAGGAAATAAAATTGAATCTGTCTCTAAGTCTAAATATATTGTCATCATTAACTCAGACCCTGAAACAACAACAAAGAACTCATACTAAAACTAAATAATAAATCTTGTTCCGGTGCTCAATGTCTTAATCACAACGCAACGACAGGTTTATCACGATCGTATAACTTGGAGAAAAAAAAATAATACGACTGAATCAGGAAATCAGATAGAGAGAGAGAGAGACAGAGAGAGAGAGACAGAGAGAGACCCGAACACACTCTTTCACACACACAATAGACCAAAGACAGAGCTATGAAAACTGTCTTGAAAGAGAGAATCTGTTAAGCACATCTGATAATTTCTTTCTGTAATGGATGTTTGTTGTATTTGGTTTTTCTTATGCAGAATAGCCATCGAGTAAACTGAGATTTTTTAAAACTAACTTATTCTGTAGGTTACAGTTCATTGAGAGTCGTGAGAGTCCCCAGTTTTTAAAAAAACAAACAACAACAACCTGAGGGTCCCAGGTTCGAGCTCCGGTGAGGACCAATGAATATTTCAGGTCAAGGCTAAATTATCTGTCATATTACCCGTGGTGCCTCATGACCATTGCACTATCGTCTATGGTGGGGACGAAAAAAGGGCACAATAAAAACTGTCCCTTGAGTGGTTTATATGATCTAAGATATTTCATCTCATCCTTACCGGGGCTGCATACACAGCAGTAAATGGTTAGTGTATCCCAATAAAGAAATGTTCATATTCAGATTAAAGATATAACTGTCTTACTTTTCTTTTTTTCGAATGATGATAAATTATAGAATTCAAAGCCTCTTTTATCACTAATATAAAATAATCATTGTTATTCTTTTGGGAGGTTTAAATCGTTGACGAAGATTCGTTGTAACCAATCACTGCAATCATTTAGTCAGTCACCCAGGGGCAGCCTTACGGTAAAGGGGGGGGGCGGGTGTGCGAGGCCCTGGTCGGACATCAAATACAAGGGCCCGAGAGTTTGTTCCAGCCTCCAACCCTGACTCGGAGATCAGGGCGTGAAGCGATTGCCAAAGTCGCCTAACCCATCCCAAAAGATCGGCCCCCCCCCCCCCCACTGAGTCAGAAACACTTTTCTTCACACAGATCTTAACTTTTGTCTCACACATAACAGAACAAAGTAAAATAAATAAAGAACGCACTGGCTCCACGTCCGTCATTTGACGGACGATGTATTTTTTTTTACCGCTTCCGTCAACAGAATGAACTCTTATGATGTAAAGTTATAAATGCAGTTTATATTATGATATTATTACTTACACAATGATGGTGCTCAAAATCGGCGATCGTTTTAACACAATTAAAGAGTAAACAGAATGAATGAGAACTCTTATTTACTGCAGACGTTGATGGCGTCATTTACTGTTAAAAATCGGAGATATTTTTTTTTTCGGGGACCATAAATAGATATTGGTCCACACCCTAACCCTATCCCTAACCCTAATCCTATCCCTAACCCTAATCCTATCCCTAACCCTATCCCTAACCCTTTCCTTATCCTATCCCTAATCCTAACCCTATCCCTAATCCTATCCCTAACCCTATCCCTAACCCTATCCCTAACCCTATCCCTAACCCTTTCCTTATCCTATCCCTAATCCTAACCCTATCCCTAATCCTATCCCTAACCCTATCCCTAACCCTAATCCTGAAAAAAAAATCTGGAAAAAAAAATTATGATCCACACCCTAACCCTATCCCTAACCCCCTATCCCTAACCCTGATCCTGAAAAATAAAATCTGAACAAAAAAATGTATGTCTCTATCTGGAATCGAACCCGCACATAGCTAGCCAAACTGGGTCTCAGCCAAGCGAACAACCTACATTACTAGTGCGCCTCACTAACTTACCACTCATTTTAATGTATAATTAGAAAAAATTGCGAAAAGAAAATAACTTCAAATCATAAGAGTTCATTCTGTTGACGGAAGAGGTAAAAAAAAAATACATCGTCCGTCATTTGACGGAAGTGGAGCCAGTGCGAATAACGCAATGATTTTTCTTTGCAAGTCTCCACACAACATTCTGTCCTCTCATTGAGAGTTGCGCAGATTTTTGCCGAAGGAGAGGGGAAAGGGGGTGGGGTAGAGGTGTGTGTGTGGGGGGGGTATGTGTAGATTTTGTTTTCAGACTTACGGTGAGGGGCAGGGGCGTACCAAGGGTGGGGGGAGGGTCCTAATTAGAAAGTTACCACCGGGCCCCAGCTTGAGGGGTGCCCCCGAAATTTATTTTTTCTTACATTAAATATTAAGTACATTATCTGATGTCATGGTGTCGAATGTCAAAATGCAGGGGCCTCCAAAGAGGCCAAGACCCCCCCCCCTGGGTCCTCCCAAATCCCTAGGTTCGGCACTGGTGAGGGTGAGGTGGGGGTGCTTCTAAGAAATGTACTTGGGCAGCCTTTCGAATTCTAAAGCTGGGACTGCAAGGGTACAATCTTATATTGTTGTTATGCGTTTTTATACAGTTTATTCTTTACACACAAAGAGTTCAAACTAAAGACATTAAAAAAAAAGGAGCAAGTCCCGTGGAAAAGACAAATCACCATTGTTGAGTTAAGACCATCAAGGACCTGATACACTGCAAAGACCATCAAGGAAGGACCTGATACACTGCAAAGACCAGCAAGGACCTGATACACTGCAAAGACCAGCAAGGAAGGACCTGATACACTGCAAAGACCATCAAGGAAGGTTCTGATACACTGCAAAGACCAGCAAGGACCTGATACACTGCAAAGACCAGCAAGGAAGGACCTGATACACTGCAAAGACCATCAAGGAAGGACCTGATACACTGCAAAGACCAGCAAGGACCTGATACACTGCAAAGACCAGCAAGGAAGGACCTGATACACTGCACAGACCAGCAAGGAAGGACCTGATACACTGCAAAGACCAGCAAGGACCTGATACACTGCAAAGACCATCAAGGACCTGATACACTGCAAGTGCAAAGCAACAGATTACACACAAAAAAAGGTACCGGTGTTGATGCATGGGCGTGTCTAAAGGGGTGGGCCTACTAAAAACTACAAACAGTGTCAGTCAGCGAAGGTAAATAAATGTTTACATGTCAGGATGACCAGTTGAGAATTATCGACCTTTGCCAGTGAACTAATGCCACACTACAGTTCAGAGCTATTGAGCTTATGTAAAAAAAAAAAAAATTCATGTCACGGTGACCTATTACCAGCTCTATCCCCCACCCCACCCCCTTTCACCTCCTCTTGCCTTCTCTTCAGGTAACATTTTATCCAGCTATCCATTAGGCTTGAAACTGTTTTGCACACACGCCCACCGCCAAATCGAATTGGACTTTAAAATGTTGTCGTTCTTTTTTCCCTTTGACATCCATTCAGCCCCATCGATTTATCCCAATATCGATTGACCTGAGATGATTAAATCAGTGTGCAATTGATAAAAATCATGTCGTTTTGGATGGGAGGGTTAGTATATTTTAAATGGTGAAATCTGATTTCAGATTTGAAAAAAATAAATAAAAAGACATCTTACATGTCTACATGAGTGAATAAGAGTATACCACATTCCAGACTAGTAGTTCTCAAACTAGTACGCTTTGCATCCCTCCATGTCAACGGTGTTTTGGTTTCTCGAATCATCATTAAAAAAATCTGTTCCGTTTTCGAGACCAATCTGCACAGATAACTATTTTTAAAAAGAAACTCAACAGAATTGTCATTAATTGTACGTATACTTCCACTTTTTACTTTGTAGATTTACAAACTATATAGGTTTTTTTTTTTTTAAGTGCAGTGGATTCCGCTTAATTGGGACAGCCGCTTATTTGGGACAAATCTCAAAGAAACCAAACCAAGAAGCCAATAGTAAATTTGTATATTTAATTGGGACAGCCGCTTATTTGGGACAAAAAGCCTTGGTCCCAATTAAGCGGAATCGACTGTATATGGACAATATAGGACATCTAAATTATGCATATGTCTATCCGTCCATTTGATTATAAATTTAATGTTGTTCCCGACACACACTCTTTGAGAACCACTGCTATAGAGTATTGAAACAAGTTTGAAAGTTTGTTTTTTTTGTTTGTTTGTTTTTTTTTATCTACAAAAAAATTACGTAAGAAAGAAAGAAAGAAGAAGAAAATAAATAATCAAATGCCAAGGTTTTGACACTCATCTGGAATAATAATAATATAAACATTTATTCTGATGTGACCATCAGCCCCGTAGCCATGACCCCTCCCCACCCACCCCGCTAGTTATGGAGTGCCCACCTCCCCCCCCCAGCTTAAAAAAAGAAGAAAAGATGAAAAAATAAAGAAAAAGTAATGGTGCCCCCTTGCTGGGTATTGGTGCTTACTTTGACCTGGTTACGGGCCTGGTGACCATATGAAACATTATGAACCATTAAAAACTGGCACGCTATTAAATATATATTTTTTTTTTTTGGTTTGATAGAGGTGGCAGCAGAGTCAAATTAAAATGAACTAACACACACACAACATGCGCACATTTACTCTGGAGTAGCTACAAACAGACATTTATATACTTGAGTAGCTACATACACACGTTTATACTTAGGTAGCTACATACATGCATACTTGAGTAGGTACACACTCACATAATTGAGTAGCTACATACACACGTTTATACTTAGGTAGCTACATACATGCATACTTGAGTAGGTACACACTCACATAATTGAGTAGCTACATACACACGTTTATACTTAGGTAGCTACATACATGCATACTTGAGTAGGTACACACTCACATAATTGAGTAGCTACATACACACGTTTATACTTAGGTAGCTACATACATGCATACTTGAGTAGGTACACACTCACATAATTGAGTAGCTACATACACACGTTTATACTTAGGTAGCTACATACATGCATGCTTGAGTAGGTACGCACACTCACATACTTGAGTAGCTACATACATATCATAGCCATGCATAACTCCGCAAATATTGAAGCTTTTTTTATTTTTGTCAGACTAACAGTCAATAAAAAAAATTAAGTTAAAGTGTGCAAAGCAATAGAAAGTTAATTTCTTTCTTAACAAAAAGCAGTTACTTTTTTCGTAAAAAAAAAAAATAGGTGCCGGTACTCAGTGATGGGTTGCCTAACTTTTAACTACAAGTTCGCACCTCGATGCAAGCTAAATCACAACTGCAAAGATACTAAATGTCTAAAAGAATTTTATTTTATAATTAACCAACTTAAATCCTCTTTAAATACAAGAAAAGTAATAATTTTTGGCACAGGCTCCACGTACGTCAAGACGTACGATGTATTTTTTTTTTACCACGTACGTCAACAGAATGAACTCTTATGATATGCAGTTTATATTATGATATTATTACTTACACAATGATGGTGCTCAAAATCGGCGATCGTTTTAACACATTTAAAGAGTAAGCAGAACGAATGAGAACTCTTATTTACTGCAGACGTTGATGACGTCATTTACAGTTAAAAATCGGAGATATTTTTTTTTTATTCGGGGACCATAAAAAGATATTGCTCCACACCCTAACCCTATCCCTAACCCTAATCCTATCCCTAACCCTATCCCTAACCCTAACCCTAATCCTATCCCTAACCCTATCCCTAACCCTATCCCTAATCCTAACCCTAATCCTATCCCTAACCCTAATCCTATCCCTAACCCTATCCCTAAGCCTAATCCTATCCCTAACCCTATCCCTAACCCTAACCCTAACCCTAACCCTAATCCTAATCCTATCCCTATCCCTATCCCTAACCCTAATCCTAATCCTATCCCTAACCCTAATCCTATCCCTAACCTTAATCCTATCCCTAACCCTATCCCTAACCCTATCCCTAACCCTATCCCTAACCCTATCCCTAACCCTAATCCTATCCCTAACCCTATCCCTAACCCTAATCCTATCCCTAACCCTAACCATAATCCTATCCCTAACCCTAACCCTAACCCTAATCCTATCCCTAACCCTATCCCTAACCCTAATCCTATCCCTAAGTGACCCTAACCCTATCCCTAACACTAATCCTGAAAAAAAATCTGGACAAAAAAAATTTATGATTTATAAAAAAATGACCATCAATAGATATTGCTCCACACCCTAACCCTATCCCTAACCCCCTATCCCTAACCGTGATCCTGAAAAATAAAATTTGAACAAAAAAAATTAAGTCTCGAGTAGGAATCGAACCCGCACATAGCTAGCCTAACTGGGTCTCAGCCAAGCAAACAACCTACATCACTAGCGCGCCACACAAAATAACTTATCATTTTAATGTATAATTAGAAAGAATTGCGAAAAAAAAATAACTTCAAATCATAAGAGTTCATTCTGTTGACGTACGAGGTAAAAAAAAAATACATCGTACGTCTTGACGTACGTGGAGCTAGTGCGATAATTTTTTCCCCACATTGAAAAAGGTGCCGATACGCCGTACCGGTGTGTACCGGCACAAAAAAAAAAAGCACTGACAAAAAGTATTAAAAAAAGTTGTGTGCCCAAAATAGATAGATTATTGCATATATCTATCGCCACCTATCAACTTATATAAGGACATATTTAGTTCAATATATTGTTAACAGCTCATTTTATGTGTAAATGTATACGTGTGCAATGCGTGTGTACTTCTGTCTGATTGTGTACGTATTGTTGACGTAGTGCAAAGTTTATGTGTGTGTGTGTGTGTGTGTGTGTGTCTGTGTGGCTTGTCTATTTGTATACTATTATTTCTACGGTATTATCTAGTCTTTAAATCCTCGGAAAAGTGAGTTTTGGTAAAATAAACAATAAGTCAGACATGCGAACCGGAAAGTAAACACGACTAAAAATAAAACAACGACTCCACGTGACTCTGTGCTGGACAAAATGAAACTGCTAATTAACAGGAGTCAGGAATATCGGAGTAGTCTCAACTTGCTATTAGTTAAAAAAAAAAAAATATATACCGACCCCCCCCCAACCCCCTCCAACCGGCTCTCCTTTCTTCCCACATCTAACTATTTCTCTCCTATTTGTTTTGTATCAAATCTATTTATATCTCAGTACCTGGTCTATTCTCTCTTCCCCTTTATTTTCTATTTTCCCCCCAACCTTAGCTCTATCTCCCCCCCCCCCCCCGCCGCTCACACTGTTTTCTTTATCCATCTATAAAATCTGTGACTTTTATTCCTTATTTCTTTTCTTCACGTTTTCTTCTATTATTATTATTTTTTTTACTTCTTTAAGTCCATTCTGTTAAAATTGTAGGAAGTCAGCAGTTTTGAGATCTACATAGTAGTTTGTTCATAGACAATAAAATATCAGAAACGCAAACATTTTAAAAAAAAGATAGTATAATATTTAATGCGGATGGGTGGGGGGGGGGACAGATTAAAAAGAAAAGTAGCAGTCATCTTTAGTACTCGATGTGACCCACTGACTAATTGCTGACTGATTGCTGACTGATTTCCAGGCTGATGACTGGTTTCTTATTGCCAGTTTGCCTAATGATATGCCTCTTAGTAACTAGCTTCCTACTGACTAGCTTTCTTGTTGACTACCTGTGTACGTATTAACTTCTTAGCTATTAGCTTCCTCCTGACTAGCTGTCTACTGATTAGCTTCTTGTTGACTACCTTCTTACTTATTTACTTATTAGTGACTAGCTTCTTGTTGACTACCTGTGTACGTATTAACTTCTTAGCTATTAGCTTCCTACTTACTAGCTGTCTACTGATTAGATTCTTATTGACTACCTTCTTACTTATTAACTTATTAGTAACTAGCTTCTTGATGACTTGCTTCCCAGTGACTAGCTTCTTAATGACAGGCTTCCCAGTGACTAGCTTCTTAATGACGCTACCTAGTGACTAGCTTCTTAATGACTGGCTTCCCTGTGTGACTAGCTTCTCAATGATCAGCTACTTTATGGCTAGTTTCTTAGCGACAAGCTGCCACCAACTAACTGGCTAGCTGCCTGTTAACTAGCTTACTAGAACTTAATACCGACAAGATATAACAGCTGACTTGCTGGGATTTTTTTCCCCCTTCATGTAAAAAAAACAAATGATGTAGCCTACAGTCCTACAGTATACCGAGTACACATTGTATCAGTGTTTTCGGTAGCAAGCTTTTTCTACCCATCTGTATATCCTCAACCACTTCATGCTGGCACAACTGTACCGTCCCGGATAAGTAATGTAAGGTGCAGTTTATTGGTCGGTATATATATGTGACGCCCCCTCCCCCTGCACCTGTCTTTAGATTCACACACCTAGTGGGTACTTCCATGGCCACCGCTGGGTGCACTGCAATGACTACCCCAGCGGGGATTCAGGATATACCAAAGGGGTAAAGAACAAAGAAATGTTCTGAGATGTTAAGAAGAAAATGGAAAGAAGAAAGTAAAATAGAGAGATAAGGCAGCAACTTTATTTATTCACGTTTGAGAAACATGACCAAAATCATTTACCGTAAAATGCTCATCAAACTCTTCCTTATTCACTGCCAACATTAGATACAAGTCGAAGACAACCTGGATTAAAGGCTTTTTTTTTTTGTTTTATTCCCTTAACGGTTGAGGTTACTATGGGCCTAAATCTTGTAGCCTAGCCCAAAATTGGAATTATTTTGCGAATATAATGACAAAACGACTAATGTGAAATGTATCATTTTCCACATCTCACCGGTAAAAATATTTCTGTTGCCACAATATGTCTAATTCTACAATATGTCTGTCGGATGGTATTGTGGTAAAGCGCTCGACTGTCGACCTGAGGGTCACTGGTTCGATCTTCGGTGAGGACCAAATGGATTTTTAAAGTCATGGCTAAAGTTCCAGCTACGTCTTCCGTGGTGCCTTCATTGCCATTGCACTATCCTGCTATGGTGGGGGATGAAAGAAAGGCACTGCAAAAACCATCCCATTAGTGGTTCATAGGATCTAAGAGATTTCATCTCATCCTTACAGGGACTTCACACACAATATGTCTCATGTCACAATATGTCTGTTTCCAGAAAATACAAAGAGGTAGTAAAGATTTCTTGCTATTTTCTCGCATGAAGGTAATGGTATAAGGCCACGAAGTGAGTGGTGTAAGGTCATGGAGAATCCTTATACTCTTAACAAAGAAGGCCGGTGTGTTCTAGGACCTTAGGACCTATAGACTTATTAGCCTAATCCGGCCATGAACTCAACCGATTTAACCCAGCTAGTCTGTATTGATTAGCTACTTCAATCTTCCATCCCATTTTACCCTATAAGCATGCGTTCAATGTAGGAATGACTCAAACATCAACGAGAACTCTTTAAAGGATAAAACGACAATTCACACCTAGTAAACATGGAAGCTGTACAACGCCAAGGCAGCCAGTCACATTACATACAGTACAGTAGTACATTCACAGCAATAAGTATCAAATACATTTAGTCACTTTATTTAACTTTACTTTTTGTCGAGTTTCCCTAACATGCTCAATTATAATTTCCACCCTTTTAAAAAAAAAAATCGGTTTTAACCCCCCTCTACCCCCACCCCTCCACCCCCATCAGTCCAGATGGCAGAAAAATTTCAGGAAGCGTTGTCCGAAGAACTCATCCTGCATGTCGTATTCCCCCACACCTGCCATCGTATTCCCCCACACCTGCCATCCCCAAATAAACAACCCTGACAAATTGACAGGAGGAGGCAGCAGCGGCAAGCTGGAGATGTTAGAATGCACCTAAGACATGCTCATGGGTTTGAGGGGGTGGGGAAGAGGGGAATGTGGGGGATAGAACACTTCATATAAATACAGCTAAATATTTACAACTGCATTTATTTTGTAAGTTCTTGAATTGATTTTAAGTCATTCACATAATTTGTATCTTAATGAAGCATTGAAAAACTTTCTTATTAGTTATTATGGAACGTTTTATTCTTCTGTACAAAGTTGAAAATGTTTTATCTTTATGCAAACTTTAAGCTATGGTTTAAAAGATAGTGATCGGGGGGAGGGGGGGGGGAGAATGTCAAAAATAATAAAAAGTTATTTTGCGATGGGGAAAACAAATGTTTTACAAAGTAGAATGTAATCTGTGAATATGTTGATTGTGAAGAACACATTGGAAACTTTAACAAGTGATGGGGAATATATTGCATGCACTTATAGACACAAACTTAATCGATTTACTTAAACATTTAGGATCAACTATTGGCGGAAACATGTTTAATACCATCTCAAATGTCAAATTCGTTTTCATGTGTTTGTAATTATTAGAAGATGTATTTTCCAGTAAAAACCTTATTGTTCCATACATTTTACATATTTAAAATGCATCTTCATAATATCAAGTCCTTTTTATTTTCCAATGAATTCACACCAGGTTGTCACAAACACACACACACACACACACACACACACAAACAAGCACACTCGCAGAAACACACACACTTACACAAACACACACACTCACACACAAACACACAAACAAGCCACTCGCAGAAACACACATATACACTCACACACACACTCACACACACTCACACACACTCACACACATACACATAAGTACAAAAGCAGATGGATATGTACATACTTCTATATATTTCATAATATTTAAAAAAAAATTCCTAAAACTTGTTATTATCTCACAGACATTTTTTACACTGATATTTTGCCCCCCATTAGTATTTCACATATACAGGAGATGTTCGGTACACTAATACTGCGACTGGGGTCAAAGAGGGTAAGGGTTGGTGTCAGCCTAAATGAGTTTATTTTGTTGTTGTTTTTTTGAGCATTCTATACCCCCCCTTCCCCCACCCCCAACCCCCACCCCAGCTAGGAAAAAAAGTTAAATAAACAGAATCGAGAAACAAAAATATGAAAAAGTAAAAGATAAAATGACGGTTCATTTTCTCCGTTTGTGTAGTACTGCTTTTCCTAAAAGAGAAAAAAGTAACAACAACAGAAATAGAAACTACCAGAAAGGTGTGTAGATTTGAAATGTGCACCTGTTCTTGTTCGTTTAAAATGTATGAAAAAATGAATAGAAAAAAAAAATAGCATTTTATTTGTTTTATGCCTTTTTATAAGTTCTGGGGTCATAGTAGGAGGAGGGAGACATCAGTAGGGAAAGGAAGGAAATGGATATGTTCGGGGGGGGGGGGGGAAGAGGGGGGAGGTGTAAAAGTCATCATGTATTGCCAAAGCTATCTAAGTGAGTAGTGGTCCCATCGACAACCGCTTGACTAAATGTAGGGCCGTATGATCAAAGCAGCTCTTAGGTTGTTGTTGTTGTTGTTGTTGTTGGGAGAGTGGCCCTAGACAAGGGTACATTTGGGGGGCCCTAGACAAGGGTGCGATTGGGGGCCCTAGACAAGGGTACAATTGGGGGCCCTAGACAAGGGTACATTTGGGGGCCCTAGACAAGGGTACATTTGGGGGCCCTAGACAAGAGTACATTTAGGGGCCCTAGACAAGGGTACAGTGGGGGGCCCTAGACAAGGGTACATTTGGGGGCCATAGACAAGGGTACATTTGAGGGCCCTAGACAAGGGTACATTTGGGGGCCCTATGAAAAATTACATTGGGGTGATATTGGTAAAGGCTTCATTAGGTGAACATAGGTAAATGTAAATTTAGGGGGGGGGGGTCGCATGCAAGGTGCATTTGAAGACCCTTGGTAACCGAACATTTAAGTGCCCAAGGCAAAGTAATTTATGGCCCCCGAGAAAACAACATTGTTTTTAATAATAAACATATATGACGTCTGCAACAGATATGTGTAACTGATTTACTCACCCCCAGCTCCCCTAGTGTAAACAAACAAACAAACAAAAAAGAATCCATTCCATTCAATGTAAGATCAAAATTTGAATTTTTTTTTTTTAAATTGAAAAAGCTTTGTGTCCTCCCAATGTCATGGTTGCTAATGGCACCGTCCAACGGATGAAAGTCGGCGTATTTATCTATCACATCGGTTCTCAAACTTTTACGCTTCGTCGTGACTCGTGACTCACTGGAGAATTTTTTTCGTGCGTGTGTGCCTTAGTCGATGACTAGATTATTATTGATTTCATTGCAACATTTTACGTGATTCATTACTTTTGTTGTGATCTATTTAGTGTCTGTTTTTTGCCTGTTGTGAAGGTTGTGTTTTGGTTAGTCGTATGCATAAAACGCCGTATCCCATTTAAATGTGTTTCTCAGTGTGTGGCCGCAAAGCTAAAAATAGCTCATTAGGGATAAAAGGAAATTGCCATTGACAGTAAAGTTTAATTGAATGTTGGTGTGAAAATAAATTAGTGCCTGAACGGGTTTTCCCCATTATACGTTGATTGTTTTGTGTGTATTATTTCGTCACAGTTTTTTTGTGTCTTATTCAGAGGGTTCTGTTGAGAGAGGGTTGTGTGGCTTTATTTGGGTTTCATGGGAAGCTTATTTCAAGGAAATAAAAATCCATTCGTTCAGCAGCGGATCAAACGGCGGGCTCCGTAATTTAGGGGGGGGGGGGGTAAAAAAAACTCAACTTTATATTTGCAACTCTCCACTATCAACCTTTTTTTATGTTTAATTTGCTTAAAGGACCCGATATTTTCGTCGGTTTCTGTGTCTCAACCTGTAAAAGAAAAAAAACTTGACATTGATCCGCCTCTAAAACCTTTACATTAGCCCCACCTCTGAGAATCTTTACAACATTCGGCCTCTGAAAACATTTCAAAGTTGTGTAATTAGATATTTTTTTATGAGTTAATGTAACTGGAAACAAAAGATGAAATATAATTGTTGGAATGACAATTTTGCTTCGGGGATGGGGGTAAAGTAAAGCAGGCCCACCGACAGAAATTTCGGGCCCCTGGGCAGGGCTGTTCCGGGCCCCTAAAACTCGCCATAAAACTCGCCGGACCCCTGGGCATTTGCCCCCCCCCCGTCTCCCCCTCTCAGCGGCACTGAAGTAAAATGTATGGAGTTGTAGAGAGGCGAAGGAATTGATCAAACAATCTATTTTATTATTGTCGGTCCAGTTTACCAGCGGGAGAATATTTAGGGGCCCCCACAGAGCCCAAATATAAACTCTTTGATATGTCTTTCTTGTTCTAAAGGGCCCAATATTTTCTTTTGCGACCGGGGCCTCAAGTGACATAGGCCCGCCCCCTTCTTTTCGGAATATATTGCCATAATTTTACGTGCATTTAGTTTAGGAGAAAATTATAAAATAAAAGGGTTTAAAAAAAACAAAATAAAAAATTTAAACAGGGAAAATGGGAGATAACTCACGCGATTACTTCACATCAACGAGCAACAACTCTGGAGATAAAAAAAAATTGGAGATAAAAAATAAAAAAAAAAAATCTGCCAGCCATCAGACATTCAGCATCAGCCATGTGTGACTGTCTCCATGGCTTCCTCTCCAATAACATTTTTTTTTGTTCCGCTAAAAAAGATGAAGTGATAAAGCTGAGTCAGTTGATTTCATGTTTTAATATTTTTTTCAAACCTTATTCTATAAATGAAATAACCGATTTTTGTAAACAAGGTTATCATAATGTGAACATTTGTTTTGATATTTATTCCGAAGTGTTTTTATTACCTCTAAATGTGGACGATCTATTATTATTATTTTTTGCACGATGACAGGAGATATAGAAACAATGATTAGGAAACATAAAGGTCAACACGACACAGCTTGTGTATAATCTCTAACCAAGTTTCAAAATGCAATGAATAATTTTGTTCGGAGAGATCAACGAAAGGTATATGACAGACATCTACTGTGTACAAAATTGGTTAAGTCTATTAATTGAATTAATTATGAATGGTCTATATTATCAGCAGTGTTGTCACTCTAAAAATATGAAAAACCCAAGTTGGGACCCTTAAAAAACCCAAGAAAACCCAAGGTAATTTCCCCCCCCCCCATTGTTGTTAATGAAAAAAAAGGTAACATAAAGCAGTAGTATATAATACAATGTAATTGAATTGTGTGTTGTTGTTTTTTATCCAAATTTTTTTTTTATTTTTTGGTTTTTGAAACTAATAAAAAAAAATATTGGGAATTCTAAAAAAAATGTTTTTTGTATTTAATGGGTTTGTATATTATGGCTCAACTTCAGGCCCGTAGCGTGCGGAGGGTCAGGGGAGGGGGGCGGGCCCCCTGCGTCCTGTCTGCCCCCCTGCTTATATGTTCTACTTAGAAAAATGTATTACCTGCCCAGCCCCTGCTATTGCCTGGCCCTTGCTGTAAAATGCCTGGCCCCTCCTGTAGAATGTTCACGCTACGTGGCTGCTCAACTTTCTACAACTAAAGTTCAAGTTTTCTCGACTCACAAAAATCGTACAGCTGATATAAAAACTGTTTAGCCCTTGTCTCGACATGAGTGATTTGTAAAAGATAATTACAAGTCCAACTAACCTCCCCCCCCCCACCGGGGTCTGGGACAGCTTTATGTGACACTTTTGTGCTATTGAGAAGAAACTAAACACGGGACATACGATACTTTCGGAAAAACTCTAACCCCATGAGTCCAAAAGTACATTCCGCAAAAACACTTTCACTCTACCGGCTACCCTCGCCTGTCGCCTCACACCTATTGGTGTCATTTTACCTGTCGGGATGTTTCTAGGCCCTACGTTCAGTTTTTTCCCCTTTTCCCACCAAAAATGACCCAGATAAAGGGGGGGGGGACACTTTTACAATAGAGAAAAAAACAAAACAAAAAAACCCAAGATTTACAGCCGAAAACCCCATTTCCCAAGTTAGTGTCCGAAAACCCAAGATCTTGTGAAAAAACCCAAGGAGTGGCAACACTGATTATCAGACATAAAAAAATGTTGAAATTAAAAAAAAAAAA
>JAGDYQ010000115.1:1400907-1493140 GCA_021962125.1 Bulinus truncatus
GTATGTATGTATTATATATGTATGTATATATGTATGTATGTATGTATCTATGTATATATGTATGTATGTATGTATGTATATATGTATGTATGTATGTATGTATATATGTATGTATATATGTATGTATGTATGTATTATATATGTATGTATGTATATATGTATGTATGTATGTATGTATATATGTATATATGTATGTATGTATGTATGTATGTATGTATGTATGTATGTATGTATATATGTATGTATGTATGTATGTATATTGTTACAAAAATATGTATGTATATATGTATGTATCTATGTATATATGTATGTATGTATATATGTATGTATGTATTATATATGTATGTATATATGTATGTATGTATGTATCTATGTATATATGTATGTATGTATGTATGTATATATGTATATATGTATGTATGTATATATGTATGTATATATGTATGTATGTATGTATGTATGTATGTATATTGTTACAAAAATATCTATGTATGTATGTATATATGTATGTATATATGTATGTATGTAAGTATGTATGTATGTATGTATGTATATATGTATGTATATATGTATGTATGTATGTATATTGTAACCAAAATATGTATGTATGTATGTATATATGTATGTATATATGTATGTATGTATGTATCTATGTATATATGTATGTATGTATGTATATATGTATGTATGTATTATATATGTATGTATATATGTATGTATGTATGTATTATATATGTATGTATGTATATATGTATGTATGTATGTATGTATGTATATATGTATGTATATATTTATGTATGTATGTATTATATATGTATGTATGTATATATGTATGTATGTATGTATCTATGTATATATGTATGTATGTATATATGTATGTATGTATGTATGTATATATGTATGTATGTATGTATGTATGTATGTATATTGTTACAAAAATATGTATGTATATATGTATGTATCTATGTATATATGTATGTATGTATATATGTATGTATGTATGTATATATGTATGTATGTATGTATATTGTTACAAAAATATGTATGTATGTATGTATATATGTATGTTTATATGTATGTATGTATGTAAGTATGTATGTATATATGTATGTATATATGCATGTATGTATGTATGTATGTATATATGTATGTATATATATGTATGTATATTGTTACAAAAATAAACAGCAAAAACACATACAATACACATAAAACAAAATTACAAGCACACACCACTTCAGTCTGAGGATAACAAACAAAATAAAATCCAAATCAAACAGAGTGCTAAAGTTTACACCTCTGTGTTGGAGAGAACAAAGGGCCACGCCAAAAGTTGTTGTTTGCACTCTCTTTGAACGGCATTCCTTCTCCGTATCTCTTTGTGTGTACGTGTGTTTTCTTTGTGTGTGTGTGTTATCGGTATGTAGCAAAGAAGTTCCCAGGGAAAGGAGAGGGAAGGGGGGGGGGGTCGGGGGCTCTCTCTCTCTCTGTGTCTCTCTCAGAGGTTCTAAAGTCTGACTAGGTTAGTGAAACGGAGAGGAGGGAGTGAGTGGGGGGGGGGGGGAGAGGAATCGAGGTCTGTTAGCAACAGGTAAAATGCAATACTCGGGGGGGGGGGTGTTTATTAACTGGTAGTGACGTATATAGTCAAGTGATGAGCGTAAAAATATAGGTGCTTGCATGTTTATATCTTTAATCCTGACCTAGATACTACACATAGGGAGAGCGCGGGTAGGGGGGTGAGGGCGGGGGTTAGGTGGAGGCGGATTTGGAAAAAAAAAATCATTTCCTTTGATGTGACAGCTCGGCAGCAAACTGAAATTAACAGCTGAAATTGTTTCCCTTTTTTTTTTTTTGAATATCTCTATTTAGATTTATAGTGCCGTGTAGAGAACGGAGTGTAGATTCTAAACGAGGTTTTTAATGTGTATGTCTGTTTATCTGTCTGTTTGTACGTAAGTCTCTTTGAACTTAGCCCAGAGGTACAAAAGTCTATTCGGTTGTATACATTCGTTTAAACAGACTTGCTATCGTTTCAATAGGCCGTCGACTGCCCCTACATCAAAATTGCCAGTTTGTCTGTTGATATTTCTTTTTAAAATGACAAGAATGTAGTATTTTTATTTTTGTTTAATTAACACAAATTCTTTCCTTTAGTGATGGAGTTAGTTTTTGGTCTGCTTAGATTTGGAACATTTGTTGACACTTAAACTAGTACTGTACTTTAAACAAAACAACAACTACAGAATTGGTTCAATTAAAAAAAAAATTCTAATTCAAATTATCACACCGGCCATGTTTAGCCTTTAGGCCGGCCCTGCATACCCCTTACGCCGGTCCTGCATACCCCTTACGCTGGTCCTGCGTACCCCTTACGCCGGTACTGCATTAGTGTTGTTTATGACCTATATAAAATTCACAGATATACATGAATATTCCTAAAGCCCTATGTACATATTCCTATAGACATGTGTACAAAACTGTACATATTCCTATAGACTAGTGTACATATTTAAATAGACCCGTGTACATAGTCATATAAACATATGTACATATTCCTATTGACCTGTGTGCAACATCCTATAGACCTGTGAACAATAGTGTACATATTCTTATAAACCTGTGTACTTATTCCTATACACAAGTGTATGTTACGCCGGTCCTTCATACCCCTTACGCCGAGTCGCCGACCCTGCTTACCCAAACTATGAAACAGGGCACACACTCCATCACTGCCAGAGTGTCTTCTCTCACAGATACCTACTTCCGGCGAGTGACGGAACCTCTCGGTGATGCCCTTTTCAAAATGTCCCAGTGTGGGAGAAG
The DNA here is from genome assembly GCA_021962125.1 of Bulinus truncatus. Classification (NCBI taxonomy): domain Eukaryota; kingdom Metazoa; phylum Mollusca; class Gastropoda; family Planorbidae; genus Bulinus; species Bulinus truncatus. The sequence goes on from JAGDYQ010000115.1 coordinate 1,403,734, forward strand.
TCGTGACGTTTGCTTTTATATTTTCTTACAATGAGTCTGGTATGAAGACACCATTGTATCACGGCTTCTTACAATGAGTCTAATATGAAGACACCATTGCACTACTGTTTTGCACTGTGAGTCTGGTATGAAGACACCATTGTATCACTGTTTTGCACTGTGAGTCTGGTATGAAGACACCATTGTACCGCTGCGTTAATCTGAGATGATACATTTCCGGTTTTACATGTGACTGTTTTTCTGTTCACTTGATGATTGGTTTGGGATTGCCGTCTGTTGTCCTGTAGCATTATAATGTTGCACGTGTGCTTTGTGGCTTGGTTGGTTTTATTAGACCATACACCATGACAGTTTTGGCAAATCGCTCTATTTTCTCGCTGATTCGTTTGTTTGTTTTTTTGTTTAAGGTAATGCCGCAGTAATGCGTGACAGGAAACATTTCCTAAGTAGCGTAAATTTATATTTTATTTACAACGTTTTAAGAGGCTAACAAATCGTCTGTTCTACGTCTGCTTAGGTTTTGCGGTACTTTGGTCCAAAACATTCTGGCAACACTGGACCATTAGCTTCCCGGATATCTGTGTCATTTGGATTATAACTGGTTAAACGTACTCCGTAGACGAGCTTTTCAATTCACTGATAGGAAACAATTTTTCTGCACATGCCTGTTTTCTGCCTTCAATCTGCCAGACATCTATCTTTGTGTGGCGGGGTCTGTCTTTGAGTATTCCTGAAGTCTTTGTGTCCGCCTGTGATGTGTCTTTTAGGGATATATACGGTCGAGCGGTGTAGAGCCTTGGATGGTCGACCTGACACTTCCAGGTTTGAACCTTGTCGAGAGCCAATGAAATTATTTTTAGGTCCTGTTCAAAGTTGGTTCAAAGTCCGTCAGGTCCACCCAACTTTAAATGGATCCCTGACTTAAGTTGGGGGAGTAAAAGAGTCTGTGCGTTGTGCGAGCCCACCACAATCCCTGAGTATTTCGTGTATCTACAAAAAACAGATAAATTTTACATTTAATCTTCCCCGATGTCGTTGTATCTGTATATTATCTCCTAGGCCAGTGGTCGGCAAACTTATCAGCCAAAGAGCCAAATATGAACATTACAACAATTAAAAAAAATGGGAGCCAAATCTGCTTTTATTGCACTAAATAAGTAGTACACTAAATAAGTTGTATACTAAATAAAACTAAATGCCAGAGCCGCACTTAAGGAGCCAAGGAGCCACATGCGGCTCCGGAGCCGTACTTTGCCGACCACTGTCCTAGGCGATCATTAAAAAATACGTAAATGTTCTATTACAAAAATAAGCAACTAAAAGTTAGTATGGTAGAAAACTGATATATGGTCATTGTTAGTCAAACCACCTTGTGCTTCTAATTGACTAACAAGATCAAATACCATGATGAAACCGTTGGAAATTTTTAAAAAAATTTCATCACACATCGGTCTACCAGAAGGGAAACCCCCAGAAATCCACCGTTTAGAAGTTCTTATGATAGTAAAATAAAAGCCACCTTACATTCCTGGCAACACTTGCTCAAAACCCGCCAATCTGGATGCACTTGCCTTTAAACCCGCCACTTTGGCAACACTGGCTCAAAACCCACCAGTCTGGCAGCACTTGCCTTAATACCCGCCAATTTGGCAACACTGGCTCAAAACTCGCCAATCTGGGCAGCACTGGCCTTAAAACCCGCCACTTTGGCAACACTGGCTTGAAACCCGCCAATCTGGCAACACTGGCTTGCAGATAGAAGAGAAAAACAATTGTTAATTTTTTTTTTATGCTCAATAAAGTGAAGTGCGATAGTGTCGTATTGTGGAGAAAACGTCAAATCACATTGAGAGATCCTGCTGACGTCCGATCTTGTTAACTGTGGGGATACTCTACACCTGTGCCAGATTGGCCTGCCTGCATCCACCATCTATCCTCGACAGCCCTGACATTACAGGGACTTAAAAGCTGGGAACTTTGAAACATATTAGTTTTCATCTGACTGCTAGTGTATCATGTTTGCTGCTACATGTCTGTGTAGCACATACGTCTGTCATTGTAATGGGCAACTTTCCACAAGCAATAACTTGGTTGATGGTAATTTTTTTTTTCATTGAAATTTCTTTCTAATCACACATCCACTATCTATATTTCTATAAAAGTACAGATTGGAGGCCCCTTAACACTGGGGTTCCCTTAACATTGGGGACTCTTAACATTGGGGGTCCCTTAATATTGGGGGCCCTTTAACATTGGGACCCCTTTAACATTGGGAGCCCTATGTAGCCGCATAGTTTGACTATCAATTAAAAAAAAAAAGATGGTTCAGCAGTGCACATCAAGTTGCTCTTGTTACATTTGATTTTTTTCTTAACCTCTGCATGTATTCATTTAGTGAGTTGATCAAGGACTGGTGCACCCAAACAAGTGCAATGTTGACGCCTTGCTTCTCCTTCTTTCTCTCTCTCCCCCCCCCCTGTTCCTTCCTTTCCGCCAGTTCCATCAGGCTGTGCATTAATTCAACCAATCCGATGATCAAATGACAAAAATGTAACGGTATGAAATACTTTGCTACCAGGGGCAATAAATTCCACGCCATTAACCTCTAGCCTACAGCTGGCACCCTCGGGTGACCTCCTCCTTCCCCCCACCCTCCCCCACCGGCCCCCCCCCCATCACTTGCACCGCAAAAAGTGAACTCAATTTTCTTAATGTATTCGATTCTGCATATCTGTTAGAATTTTTTTCCCCGCTCCTTTCATTAGTTGCATTGTGAACTCAAGTTTTGAATTCAGAAGAAAATGTTGAAAAAAAAACTTTTTTGATGTCGTTCACCACCATCTTCAAACTTTTCAACCCCTCTCCCCCCCCCTCCCACCCTCACTCATCTCCCAGCCACTTTCTTTTTCTTATCGTGCAATTACTTCCATTAGCAAGTTGAGTTTATCAACATGAGACCTCACGAATTCTAAGGGAATTCCCGAAATGATTTCCAGGTACAAAAATAAAGTGTTTTTTTTTTTCTCTTCCAATAATTTCCTGAAATGGGAAACTATTCCTGCAATTGTTTAATTAACGTGGACAAATAAATCCAAATAAAAGACTTTCCACTATGTTCAAAAATTACGTTCAAATCACATGATTCCTTATATGGGCTTGAAATTGTCGTATCTGATTAACCTTAGCTAAATACTCAAGAAAAGCAAACAAAACAAACTAGAGCGCTAAGAAGTAGATCCAGAGAGAAAGGGTTCAATTCCTGGCACCAACAATAGTAATGGTCTAGAATTGTAATTCAAGTTATATTTACTATTTATAGTATGTCTAAATTTACTTTTTATGGTATGTCTATATTTACTATTAATAGTATGTCTATATTTACTATTTATAGTATGTCTATATTTACTATTTATAGTATGTCTATATTTACTATTTATAGTATGTCTATATTTACTATTTATAGTATGTCTATATTTACTATTAATAGTATGTCTATATTTACTATTTATAGTATGTCTATATTTACTATTTATAGTATGTCTATAATTAGTGTCTGTCTTATGGATAGTCAAAATAGGCGACACCATGCCACCCCCCCCCTCAGCTGAGGGGCCCCCTTCCAGTACAAACTCCTTTCAAATTCGATGCATAGGAGCCTCGACAGACACTATGGCCTAGATCTTCCAATCGCTTCAAGTCACTGCCTATAGCCCCATAAGACCTAAGAACGAGTTGGACTATAATTATGTTTAAAATAGTTTAATGCGACGTAATTCGAGGGTTTTTTTTTCTGGCACTGGCGCAAATGTTTTACTTTTTTTCTGTAAATTATTTATGAACACAGAATCTGAATTATACAGAATTAGCGTCCTAGTTTAGAAATAATTTTTCAATCGCCGAACTGTTTACTGTGAACTCAGAGACTTATAATATTATTTATGTACATAACTGGATCGTTGTACATACAACATCTTCAAAGTCACTGGAAATAATGTGATTTGATTTTCCTATGACCGGGCGTCATTTTTTATTAATGTCCTCTCATTCGGTTTTTAATCCGGTAAATAAAACGACGACATTGTTTCGGAATTCAAGGTTTGTTATTTTTATATTACACCATATGTCGGAACTGCTTGACAATATCTGTAGCTAGTTAACTTTTATCCATCTGTAGCTAGCAAGCTACCAACTATCCAAAGCAAGGAAGCCATGAAGGAAGCTACCAAATATCCGTAGTTAGCAAGCTACCAACTATCCAAAGCAAGGAAGCCATGAAGGAAGCTACCAAATATCCGTAGTTAGCAAACTGCCAACTATCTATAGCTAGCATATTATCGTCTCTCTGTAAATATGTATAGATACAGAACACCAGAACCGTTATTCTTCTGTGAGGGAGGGGGGACGCAGGCTTATGTACATATTAAGGCCCTTTGCAAAGGTACAATGGAGGGCCCTATTGTCTGTATTCAGTACCTAGAACAAGTACTTTTTTTTTTTTAGATCAGTGAAGTCAGAAAGTTACAGTTTAAGTTATTCTGTTTGCAAATAAACCTCAACAACTGGAAACCGTTTGAGACTCCCCACCACTACCACCCCCATCTACCTAGAGATTTTATCCCTCGAGGGGTGGGGGGAGCTGATTCTGCCATGAGATTACATTACATTACATTACATTACATTACATTACATTACATTACATTACCCTTTTTAGTTGTTGCGGGATTTACTTTTATCAATATAGGCCCGACAGAATTAGACGATAATGAATTGAACTTTTACATTATTTATTCAATATACAACTTCTACATTATTTATTCAATATACAACTTCTACATTATTTATTCAATATACAACTTCTATTGTATATCAATATTTATTGGCTACACCATATATATATATATATATATATATTGTGCTACACTGCTAGAAACTAGCCAATAACAGTAATGGCGATATTTTTAGTCAATGAATTTTTAAAATAGTGATTCGCTATATGTCTTACATATATGTATATGTGTGTGTGAGTTTTTTTTGTGAGCAAGGATTTACCAATGTCTGCACGCAGTGATCTTCAACTTCTGTTGCCGTAATTAATTAAGCAATGTTTTTAAGCGCTACTTCTTTTCACGCCTCGCCGCTTGGAACTCTGGGATGTACTCATGAAGAAACTTTCCCTGAAGTTCTGTGAAAGACGGTAAAAAAGAAAATCTAGGGCAGAATGCAAAAACAAAATTTTGTAAAAACGTTAGACTGTGAGATTCAAGTCGGTGACTATTTTTTTAATGGATAGTAAGACTCTGGTACCGACTAGAACCACAAATCACCAAAGGGCTCCAATCAGTCCAATCAATAAGTTAAATCAGTCCAATCAATCAGTCCAATCAGTTCAATCATTCCAATCAGTCCAATTAATCAGTTCAATCATTCCAATCAATCAGTCCAATCAGTTCAATCCATTAGTCCAATCAGTACAATCAATCAGTCCAATCAGTTCAATCAATCAGTCCAATCAGTCCAATCGTCCAATCCTACATTAAATCCTATTCTAAGAGAACCCCCCGCCATGTAATTTGCCCTGGGCCTCTAAAAACGGCTGAAACTTTTTTTCTAAAGCCCTCGTAGGCCTAAAAAAAATTCTCTGATATGGATGTGTTTCCCCCACCCCTTGTAGTCGGGTTAGACTACAGACAATGGGTAAGGGAGCAGACTGGTGCGAAGACACGGTTTGGAAAGGTGGGGGGAGGGAGAGGGTGGAGGCATGCTGAAGGTTTGTGGCGGAGTCGTTAACACTGGAGCTTAAACTCTTGGTCTTCATTAACCACAGAGGTTAACTGTTGAGTACTGTTTGAACCTGTGGCTGGATGAATACACACATCGTGAATACGAGTGTGTGTGTGTGTGTACCTGTTTGTATGTGTGTGTGTGTGTGTGTGTGTGTGTGAGCAAGCAATGCCAGCGTACCCAGAATTTCGGGGGGTAGGGGTGGTCGGGTATGAAGAGGTGTACCGGGGCAATGATGACAAAATCAGAGCTTACAAAATATTTACTATCTCGCGTTTCACACTCCCTCATTCAATCATCCACCCCTCCCCCCCAATCCACCCCCAATCCACCCCCAATCCACCCTAACACCAGGATCCATTCACCACCCATCACCACCCATCACACCACCCATCACCACCCATCACCACCCATCTGGCACTCTGTCTTTCTTTCCTTTCCTTTTCCTTTTTTTTTCTATCCGTCCGTTCACTCCAAGAAGCCAGAGCTTAAACCCCCACAGCTTTCAACGCCTGATCTACACAAGCGTACTCACTGGCACACACGTGTCCGACAAACACACACACGCACGCACACACACACACAAACACATGAACGTTATGCGAGTGATTTCTTTGACTCGATGCTCATGCCCCCCCCACACCCCCACCAGAGGAAACCAACATGGACTGAAAGTTTAGTGAAGTAGAGAATTAGATAGGCAGGCAGAAGTTTGGACGCAAGAAAAGGGAATTACGTAAACCCCCAAAGACAAAGTCATGCCACAATCTGTAAATTCAACGTGTTTCGGTAAAACTGTGTTATCTCTTCATGTGTGAACAAAATCTGTTCTATGTTTGTACGCGCTGTAAGCTACTAATTGTTTTGGCAAAAAGGGAAATAGTTTGTCACGTGCACATTGCGCATGCGCGACGTAATGTCATCTGCTGCGTTTGTCCATGCAGCTAGAAATGGGTAACTGATATTAGTTGGGGGGAGGGGGGAGTTTACAGAGTAGGATTTACGCTTAAGCCACACAGGCCACACAGGCTATAGCTTAGGGCCCAAACTTTCTTGGTATCCTCCAAAAATAGTCCAAGTGAGCAACTGTCATGAATACTTAAGTATTTTGGCACTGACATATGATATCTGGAATTTAAAAAAAAGGCCCCATATTGCAAATAGCTTAGGGCCTTATCAAGTCTACGTCCGGCCCTGAAAAGTATCGGTTACTGGTCATCATGCTAGCCACACAATTTGTGACACAAACATTAAGCATGCCTGGCTCAAACATATGTACGCTTCCACATAAGGCTAATTCAGTAGATAAAAAGTAAAGTTTGCATCTAATTTAGATCCACTAATAGGGCTTACTGTCACTACTTTAGATCAACAAATAGGGCCTACTGTCACTACTTTAGATCAACAAATAGGGCCTACTGTCACTACTTTAGCTCAACAAATAGGGCCTACTGTCACTACTTTAGATCAACAAATACGGCCTACTGTCACTACTTCGTTCGGGCTCGAAAAGGTATAATACCTGCAGCTGATGTTTGACCCTGTAGCTATTCTAAATATACAATGTCAAAAGAGATTGATGTCTGGTCAGGTCAACTGTGTCCGGACCAGTACATAGTAAAGAACCAATTCAGTGACATATAAGATAATGAATTTTATGAAAATGACTTCTTCCTTGCAGGTGGAAATTTCAGTCAAAACACATGAAACATTAGTTATTAAAATGACATTGTCCTTTTTATTTGGAATAAGTCACTTCTGCTCAACTATTTCAGTTAGGGGCGGCCCTATAACGATTGGGCCGATGTTCTCATTTTTTGTGCCCTAATTCCGTAAGCTGTTTTTCAAAATTAAAATAAAACAGCCTGATTAGTGTTGTTTTTTTTTTTTTAATTTTAACATACATAATGCAAGATGGATACTTCTTGAAGCTCACCAATTTTTTTTTCCTGAATCGGGCCTCGCATCTACTACGACCGGCCCTAATTTTTAGTTGCACACACATACAATATTAAAGATGATAACGTGTGATAATCAATAACGTGTGTTAACAGAAGATGTAAAACAAAATAAATAATCACCAGTAATATTTATTACTAGCTGCAAAAAAAACCTTTGCTTAGAGTTATATCCCCTTAGGCTTGATCGGTGGGCTGGGTTATTTTTTGGTTTCGGGCAGATCCGATTTTTTCATGATTGTATTTTAAACTGCAATACTGGTATTAATTCTTTACTTTCGATTTAACAACGCAGGACCCACATCGCTATTATTTATATAGATAACAGATGCAGCCCTACCAGTGCCCCGGGGGCCCTAGAGCGAAGGCCGGGAGCTTGACTTTCGGACGCTGAGTATCACAGTTATAATATCCATTTCCTCATTTTCACTCATACATAGGTTAGTGTTTGCACTTGTTTATAAGTTCTTTAACCACCAACTTAAGTTTTTTTTTCCTTGTTTTATTTTCAACCCATGATTTGAGTTGATTGAAAAATGGCGGCTGGTACTACACTTTAAAAAAAAAACACACCCTCTCAATGCTTTCATTGAGCACGTGCGTTTTGACCTCTAGCCTCTCTGGTTCCACACACACACACTCGCTCACTTGCACACACATACACGGCGAACGTGGGTATATGTATATATATGGCCGTTTTATGGAGTCGGCGGGGGTTATCAAATTGGCGTAGAAGGATTCCCAGCGTCACGGTATTAATGGCCGACCGATTGAGAAGTCTTAAAGATTTACGACTCAACGGAGCTGGGCTGGCGGTTCGAGAGAGAGAGTGAGAGAGAGAGAGTGAGAGAGAGAGAGAGAGAGAGAGAGACTTAATGGGCCGATTTTTATGGTCCCCCCCTCTCTCCTAAACTCACTGAATGTATTAGTGCTTCACGCTCGAATGGCTCCCACGCTCTCGACACGGGTCAAAAAGAGTTATGGCTGTTCTCATGATAAACCACACCCCCACCCATTCTTTAAATAAATAAATAAGCAATTAAAAATAGCAAGTAAAAAAAAAAAAAGGTGTAATTGAGATATCGCAGGTACTACACATTGGCAGGTCGATCTAATTGGCCGTGATATCAGATTTAATGAAGTGCGGTTGACCCAATTAGCGACTGAACAATTCTGCTATGAGTCAAGCTGAACGGGTAAAGTGTATTGTCTTACAGGCTATGTGATTACGTTAATTAATGGTTGTCTGTATGTAGCTCTCAGTGTATTGTCTTACAGGCTATGTGAATACGTAAATTAATGGTTGTCTGTATATAGCTCTCAGTGTATTGTCATACAGGCTATGTGAATACGTAAATTAATGGTTGTCTGTATATAGCTCTCAGTGTATTGTCTTACAGGCTATGTGAATACGTTAATGGTTGTCTGCATGCAGCTCTCAGTGTTATACCTACCAATGGCGGGACTTGGCCAAAGTATATACCTATACCGATCCAATGCCTGGTTCATTTATACAAACATACAAACATACACACATACAAACAAAAAACATACATAAATACATACATACATACATACATACATACATACAATCATACATACATACATACATACATACATACATACAAACATACATACATACATACATACATACATACATACATACATACATACATACATACATACATACATACATACATCGCACACTTTACTACGTCATCATCTTTCTTTTGAGACGAGGCATCCCTTGTTGATTGCTTTGGTCTACACCCGGTATCCGGGACTGTGGTCATCGGGATTGTGGTCAGAGCACCAGGTGTTTTAATGGCGGCGATGCTGTGAGCGAAACCTGACGGGAGAGGGGAAGGGGGGTGGGGGGTGAAGGTTACACGTTCGCAACCAGGCAACCTGTGCCCACTGGGACTGTGGAAGTCCAGACAGTAGACTCAAACACATTCTAGTAAATCATTGCTAGCTTGACAGTTTATGATGTTTAGGTAGGTATACATGGAGATAATGTTCAAACTGCCATAGATTGAGTGATTCGAGCTTCTACTCACTGGGGTTGGGGGCTTGCTTCAAATGAACTGTGGATAAATAGATGATTTGGAGACGTAAATATTTACATAGATTGTCATAGATATATAACTAGATTACGTCATCGTAAACAGAATGAGTCCATAATTGAAATGTAGACATTAGACAGACAGACAAGAAGATATATATATATATATATATATATATATATATATATATATATAAGAGAGGGAGAGAGATTAAAGATATACAAACAGATAGATAGATAGATAGATAGATAGATAGATAGATAGATAGATAGATAGATAGATAGATAGATAGATAGATAGATAGATAGATAGATAGATAGATAGATAGATAGATAGATAGATAGATTGATAGATAGAATGTTATATATATTAAATCTGTTAACACCCCAGGTGCAAAAGAAAATATAATCTAGACATGCATTCACCCCACTCCCCGCCCCGCCCTTTTGTTTTCTTCCCACTGTTAAACGCCCCCTCCTTCTACCCCCCCCCCTTTTTTTTTTTAGTTCACCCAACCGGTCCTTCCTCCCTCCCCCCTCCACCCTTCCTCATCGAGCATGAAATAGAAGACAAAGCCTTTCTTTGTGCACGCTTAAACGTGAGGTTTGACAGTTTGTCAATGAAATCACACCACACGTCCCTGGCACACACGCGCACGCACAAACACACACGGCTCACACAACCCTTCCCCCTCCCCTTCCCTTACCCCATCATCTCCGCCTTCTGCCCTCACACTAACATACCCCTCCCCCGCCCCCTTCTTTCCTTCCCCTTTAAGAAGAGGAAAAAAAGAAAACCCAACAACGGTGTACTCCCTAAGAACAAAGGGAACTCACTAAGACATACTTGAAGTAACACAGTGTTCGCCCTTGTTTTGTTTTTGTTTTGCCACGGTGGTAAAGATGGCGGCTGTCTGTACTGAAATTATCAATAAACGTGCTTCGGTTCAAACTGTCGTTATTATGTGGTCATCAAAGAAATAAGGAGATCAGGGAAATGAACATCTGTCTGGTCATGTACACATTTTTGGTAAATGTACATCTATCTGGTAAAAGGCCCGTAGCGTGCGGGAGGGGGGGTAGAGGGGGCCGGGCCGTTTTGTCTGGCCCCCTCTGCGTATTTGCTCTACTTAGTAAAATGTATTACCTGACCCCCCCTCCCCGCTATTGCCTGATTCCTGCTGTAGAATGCCTGGCCCCTGCTGTAGAATGCCTGGCCCCTGCTGTAGAATGCCTGGCCCCTGTTGTAGAAAGCCTGGCCCCTGCTGTAGAATTTTCACGCTACGGGGCTGTCTGATAATTTACATCTATCTGGTAATTTACATCTATCTGGCAATGTATATCTTATCTGGAAATTAACATCTATCTGGTAGCGTACATCTATCTGATAATGTAAATTTATCTGGCAATGTACACTTATCTATCTGGTACAGAGGTGTGCGGATCTTGAAATTTAGCGTACGCGTCCGTCCATGGATTTCTATCAATGATCCGCGTCCGCAGAATCTTACAACATTGGTTTGCAGTCAGTCCGCGCGTCCACATTGCTGAAATTTAGCTGCTTAAATGACTTGAAATTTTTTATGGTAACGCTAAAGAAGATCCGCGTCAGTCCGCGAGTCCGCAACTTAACCATACAAAGCGTCCACTGTCAGTCCGCGGATTCGGAAAAGTCTGCGGATCTGTTCCGCAAGCGGATGCGTCTGCTGTCCGCTCATCTCTGATCTGGTAATGAGCATCTATCTCCCTAAGGCTATTTTTTTTTGTTGTGTTTTAACGCAGCCATTTTCTATTCTTCTTGCCTTAGAAGGACTCATCATTACGGCTAAATGTACGGGCCTCAAATCGAGTGTAAAATTTTGGTTTAGAGATGTGGCTGTAGGCTTTAAAATCGAGAGCTCACCCTACCCGTAGATGAGGGACATGGGACCGTTACACTAGTAGCTAGAAACTAAGGCTGTCACGGTTGTAACTATACAATGTTAACACCTACCACGGTTGTAACTATACAATGTTAACACCTACCACGGTTGTAGCAAAAACAATGTTAACACCTACCACGGTTGTAACTAAACAATGTTAACACCTACCACGGTTGTAACTATACAATGTTAACACCTACCACGGTTGTAACTATACAATGTTAACACCTACCACGGGTGAAACCAGGGCTCGATTTACCGTCGGGGAAGCCGGGATATCCCGGGCACTGAGACCTGTCATCCCCCGGCTCTGCTTTAGCATGACATTTATCCCCAGCTCTGCAGGAATTTTTGTTCATCCACGGCACTGGTTTTTTTTTTCTTAAATCGAGCACTGGTTGAAACTATACGATTTGAACACATCTATGGACTAAGCTGCAGGGCTCGATTTACCGCCGGGGATATCCTCGGCACTGAGACCTGTCATCCCCGGCTCTGCTTTAGCTAATATATCCCTGCCGGGGACGAAACCATAGACATTTATCCCCGGCTCTGCTTTAGCTAATATATCCCAGCTGGGAATAAAATCATAGACATTTATCCCCGGCTCGGCAGAATTTTTTTTCATCCCCCGGCACTGGTTTTTTCTTAAATCGAGCACTGCTAAGCAGTTCCCGGGTCCATTGCGGGATTCGATTGACAGCCGTAAGTAAATCTCCCGTCACACACCTCGTCCTCCACTCAGACGGGTGCCCCGGTGGCCCCTATTCACCAACACTTTTTGTAAACTGTACTCACTCAGCCCCGGGCCCCTGGGGATGGACAAAATGGATGACACCGTAAAGCCCCCCCCCCCCCAACGCCAACAAAAGCCCCTCCTCCCCCCTCTCCAGCATAATGTCCTACAATGTATGATGCTAAAATTCCCTTGTAGGTACTTCTGTTTCATCCCCGTCCCCCCCCTCCCCCCGACACCGCAAACACATCTTAAAGTCACTTCGACCAGGAAATAAATTGGATGCGTCTCTAAATATATTGTCATCATTAACTCAGACCCTGAAACAACAAAAAAGAACTAATACTAAAACTAAATAATAAATCTTGTTATGTGGCAGATTGTCTTAATCACAACGCAACGACAGGTTTATCACGATCGTATAACTTGGAGAAAAAAAATACGACTAAATCAGGAAATCAGAGAGAGAGAGAGAGAGACAGAGAGAGAGTCAGAGAGAGAGAGAGAGAGGGACCCGAACACACTCTTTCCCACACACAATAGGCCAAAGACAGAGCTATAAAAAAACTGTCTTGAAAGAGAATCTGTTCAGCACATCTGATCATTTCTTTCTGTAATGGATGTGTGTTGTACTTGGTTGTTCTTATGCAGAATAGCCATCAAGTAAAAAAAACTAAGATTTTTTTTTTAAAAACTAACTTATTCTGTAGGTTACAGTTCATTGAGAGTCGTGAGAGTCCCCAGTTTTTTAAAAAAACAACAACAAACTGAGGGTCCCTGGTTCGATCTCCGGTGAGGACCAATGAATATTTCAGGTCAAGGCTAAATTATCTGTCATATCACCCGTGGTGCCTCCATGACCATTGCACTATCGTCTATGGTGGGGACGAAAAAAGGGCACAATAAAAACTGTCCCTTGAGTGGTTTATATGAAGGATCTAAGACAGAGGTTCTTAAACTTATGTACTCCGCGAACCCCCACTTGAAAAAAATTTTTTTGACGGACCCCCATCCCAACTTTAGTACTTTATATATGTATATATTTTACTATGATTTTTTTTCAAATGGCTTTGCGGACCCCCAGTAAAGGCTTCGCGGACCCCCAGGGGTCCGCGGACCACAGTTTAAGAACCACTGATCTAAGAGATTTCATCTCATCCTTACAGGGGCTGCATACACAGCGGTAAATGGTTAGTGTATCCCTATAAAGAAATGTTCATATTTAAATTAAAGATATAACTGTCTTACATTTTTTTTTGAATGATGATAAATTATAGAATTCTAAGCCTCTTTTATCACTAAAATAAAATAATTATTGTTATTCTTTTGGAAGGTTTAAATCGTTGACGAAGATTCGTTGTAACCAATCACTGCAATCATTTAGTCAGTCACCCAGGGGCAGCCTTACGGGAAATGGGGGGGGGGGCGCACGGATGTGCGAGGCCCTGGTCGTACATCAAATACGGGGGCCCGAGAGTTTGTTCCAGCCTCCAACCCTGACTCGGAGATCAGGGCGTGAAGCGATTGCCAAAGTCGCCTAAGCCATCCCAAAAGATCGCCCACCACTGAGTCGGAAACACTTTTCTTCACACAGATCTTAACTTTTGTCTCACACATAACAGAACAAAGTAAAATAAGTAAATACATGATTTTTCTTTGAAAGACTCCACACAACATTCTTTCCTCTCATTGAGAGTCGCGCAGATTTTGTTGAAGGAGAGGGGAAAGGGGGTGGGGTAGAGGTGTGTTTGGGGGGGTATGTGTAGATTTTGTTTTCAGACTTACGGTGAGGGGCAGAGGCGTACCTAGGGTGGGGGGAGGAGGGTCCTAATTCGAAAGTTACCACCGGGCCCCAGCTTGAGGGGTGCCCCCGAAATTTATTTTTTCTTACATTAAATATTAAGTACATTATCTGATGTCATGGTGTCGAATGTCAAAATGCAGGGGCCTCCAAAGAGGCCAAGACCCCCCCCCCGGGTCCCCCCAAATCCCTAGGTTCGGCACTGGTGAGGGTGAGGTGGGGGTGCTTCTAAGAAATGTACTTGTGTAGCCTTTCGAATTCTAAAGCTGGGACTGCAAGGGTACAACCTTATATTGTTGTTATGCGTTTTATACACTTTATTCTTTACACACAAAGAGTTCAAACTAAAGACATTAAAACAAAAAGTCCCGTAGAAAAGACAAATCACCATTGTTGAGTTAAGACCAGCAAGGAAGGACCTGATTGATACACTGCAAAGACCAGCAAGGAAGGACCTGATACACTGCAAAGACCAGCAAGGAAGGACCTGATTGATACACTGCAAAGACCAGCATGGAAGGACCTGATTGATACACTGCAAAGACCAGCAAGGAAGGACCTGATACACTGCAAAGACCAGCAAGGAAGGACCTGATACACTGCAAAGACCAGCAAGGAAGGACCTGATTGATACACTGCAAAGACCAGCATGGAAGGACCTGATTGATACACTGCAAAGACCAGCAAGGAAGGACCTGATACACTGCAAAGACCAGCAAGGAAGGACCTGATACACTGCAAAGACCAGCAAGGAAGGACCTGATACACTACAAAGACCAGCAAGGAAGGACCTGATACACTGCAAA
This sequence comes from Bulinus truncatus, assembly GCA_021962125.1. NCBI lineage: Eukaryota > Metazoa > Mollusca > Gastropoda > Planorbidae > Bulinus > Bulinus truncatus. The sequence goes on from JAGDYQ010000115.1 coordinate 1,418,803, forward strand.
CACCAGCAAGGAAGGACCTGATACACTGCAAAGACCAGCAAGGAAGGACCTGATACACTGCAAAGACCAGCAAGGAAGGACCTGATACACTGCAAAGACTAGCAAGGACCTGGTACACTGCAAGTGCAAAGCAACAGCTTACACACAAAAAAAAAGGTACCGGTGTTGATGCATGGGCGTGTCTAAGGGGGTGGGCCTACCAAAAACTACAAACAGTGTCAGTCAGCGAAGGTAAATAAATGTTTACATGTCAGGATGACCAGTTGAGAATTATCGACCCTTGCCAGTGAACTAATGGCACGTACTGGAATTAATGCCACACTGCAGTTCAAAGCTAATGAGCTTATGTAAAAAAAAAAATGTTTCATGTCATGGTGACCTATTCCCAGCTCTATTCCCCTCCCCCATCTACCCCCCAACCCCCACCACCCCCTTTCACCTCCTCTTGACTTCTCTTCAGGTAACATTTTATCCAGCTATCCATTAGGCTTGAAACTGTTTTGCACACACGCCCACCGCCAAATCGAATTGGACTTAAAATGTTTTCGTTCTTTTTCCTTTGACATCCATTCAGCTCCATCGATTTATCCCAATATCGATTGACATGAGATGATTAAATCAGTATGCGATTGATAAAATCATCTCGTTTTGGATGGGAGGGTAGTATATTTTAAATGCTGAAATCTGATTTCAGATTAGAAAAAAAATAAATAAAAAGATATCTTACATGTCTATATGAGTGAATAAGAGTATATCACATTCCAGTCTGGTAGTTCTCAAACTGGTACGCTTTGCATCCCTCCATGTCAACGGTGTTTTGGTTTCTCGAATCATCATTTAAAAAAAAATCTGTTCCGTTTTCGAGACCAATCTGCACAGATAACTATTTTTAAAAAGAAACTCAACAGAATTGTCATTAATTGTACGTATACTTTCACTTTTACTTTGTAGATTTACATACTATATAGGTTTTGTTTTTTTAGAGCATTCTCGAAAAAAAATGCTCTATTGTCCCCGTTTTGTCTGTCTGTCTGTCTGCCTGTCCGTCATCACCCTAGATCTCAACAACCATAAGTCCTAGACCCATGATGTATATACCATTTTGTAGGTCTTGGCCTGTCATGTGTACATCAAAAGTTTATTTTGCGATAGGACCTCTCAGGGCCGTGCTTCGGGGCTCCTAAGGAGCTTATATATTACATATAGATTATAAGCTAAACAAAGGGGCGCAATCATTATTTATTTTTGTAACAGATATTAAATATGACTTACTTCCCTCTCTTTACATGAAAATGCTCTAAAACGTCCTGTTTTTACAGGCTTAATTTTTGCTTGTTTTTAAATATACGGACAATATCTAAAGTATGCATATGTCTATCCGTCCATTTGATTATAAATTTAATGTTGTTCCCGACACTTACTCTTTGAGAACCACTGCTCTAGAGTATTGAAACAAGTTTGAAAGTTTTTTTTTTTGTTTTGTTTTTTTTTTATCCACAAAACATTTATGTAATAAAGAAAGAAAGAAGAAGAAAATAAATAATCAAATGCCAAGGTTTTGACACTCATCTGGAATAATAATAATATAATCATTGTATTCTGGTGTGACCATCAGCCCCCGTAGCCAAGGGGGAGGGGGAAGTGGGGGCGGGCCGTGCCCCCCACCCCACCCCGCTAGGTATGGAGTGCCCCCCTCCGCCCGCTTAAAAAAAGAAGAAAAGATGAAAAAATAAAGAAAAAGTAAAGGTGCCCCCTTGCTGGGTGTTGGTGTCCCCCCCCGCTTACTTTGACCTGGCTACGGGCCTGGTGACCATATGAAACATTATAAACCATTAAAAACTGGCACGCTATTAAATATATAATTTTTTTTTTGGGTTTGATAGAGGTGGCAGCAGAGTCAAATTAAAATGAACTAACACACGCGATATGCGCACATTTACTCTGGAGTAACTACCAACAGACATTTATATAATTAAGTAGCTACATACACACGTTTATACTTGAGTAGCTTCATACATGCATACTTGAGTAGGTACGCACACTCACATACTTGAGTAGCTACATACATATTATAGCCATGCATAACTCCGCAAATATTGAAGCTTTTTTTTTTTGTCAGACTAACAGTCAATTTAAAAAAATTAAGTTAAAGTGTGCATAGCAATAGAAAGTTAATTTCTTTCTTAACAAAAAGCAGTTACTTTTTTCGCAAAAAAAAAAATAGGTGCCGGTACTCAGTGATGGGTTGCCTAACTTTTAACTACAAGTTCGCGCCTCGATGCAAGCTAAATCACAACTGCAAAGATACTAAATGTCTAAAACAATTTTATTTTATAATTAACCAACTTAAACCCTCTTAAAATACAAGAAAAGTAATAATTTTTTCCCCCACATTGAAAAAGGTGCCGGTACGCCGTACCGGTGCGTACCGGCACAAAAAAAAAAGCACTGACAAAAAGTATTAAAAAAGTTGTGTGCCCAAAGTAGATAAATTATTGCATAAATCTATCGCCACCTATCAACTTATATAAGGACATATTTAGTTCAATAGATTGTTAACAGCTCATTTTATGTGTAAATGCATACGTGTGCGATGCGTGTGTACTTCTGTCTGATTGTGTACGTATTGTTGACGTAGTGCAAAGTTTATGTGTGTGTGTGTGTGTGTGTGTGTGTGTGGTTTGTATATTTGTATACTATTATTTCTACGGTATTATGTAGTCTTTAAATCCCTCGTAATAGTGAGTTTTGGTAAAACAACAATAAGACATGCAAACGAAAAGTAAACACGACTAAAAATAAAAAACAACGACTCCACGTGACTCTTGTGCTGGACAAAATGAAACTGCTAATTAACTGGAGTCAGGAATATCGGAGTAGTCTCAACTTGCTAATAGGTTAAAAAATAAATACCCCCCCCCCCCCCCACCAACCGGCTCTCCTTTCTTCCCACATCTAACTATTTCTCTCATATTTGTTTTGTATCAACTCTATTTATATCTCAGTACCTGGTCTATTCTCTCTTCCCCTTTATTTTCTATTTTCCCCCCAACCTTAGCTCTATCCCCCCCCCCGCTCACACTGTTTTCTTTATCCATCTATAAAATCTGTGACTTTTATTCCTTATTTCTTTTCTTCACGTTTTCTTCTATTATTTTTTTGTTTTTACTTCTTTATGTCCATTCTGTTAAAATTGTAGGAAGTCAGCAGTTTTGAGAACTACATAGTAGTTTGTTCATAGACAATAAAATATCAGAAACGCAAACATTTTTAAAAAAAGATGGTATAATATTTAGTGAGGATGGGTGGGGGGGGGGCAGATTAAAAAGAAAAGTAGCAGTCATCTTTAGTACTCGATGTGACCTACTGACTGATTGCTGACTGATTTCCAGGCTGATGACTGGTTTCTTATTGACAGATTGCCTAATGATATGCCTCTTAGTAACTAGCTTCCTACTGACTAGCTTTCTTGTTGACTACCTGTGTACGTATTAACTTCTTAGCTATTAACTTCCTACTGACTAGCTGTCTACTGATTAGATTCTTATTGACTACCCTCTTACTTATTTATGTATTAGTGACTAGCTTCTTGTTGACTACCTGTGTACGTATTAACTTCTTAGCTATTAGCTTCCTACTGACTAGCTGTCTACTGATTAGATTCTTATTGACTACCTTCTTACTTATTTACTTATTAGTGACTAGCTTCTTGTTGACTACCTGTGTACGTATTAACTTCTTAGCTATTAGCTTCCTACTGACTAGCTGTCTACTGATTAGATTCTTATTGACTACCTTCTTACTTATTTACTTATTAGTGACTAGCTTCTTGTTGACTACCTGTGTACGTATTAACTTCTTAGCTATTAGCTTCCTACTGACTAGCTGTCTACTGATTAGATTCTTATTGACTACCTTCTTACTTATTAACTTATTAGTGACTAGCTTCTTAATGACGCTACCTAGTGACTAGCTTCTTGATGACTGGCTTCCCAGTGACTAGCTTCTTAATGACTGGCTACCTAGTGACTAGCTTCTTAATGACTGGCTACCTAGTGACTAGCTTCTTAATGACGCTACCGAGTGACTAGCTTCTTAATGACTGGCTACCTAGTGATTAGCTTCTTAATGACTGGCTACCTAGTGACTAGCTTCTTAATGACTGGCTACCTAGTGATTAGCTTCTTAATGACTGGCTACCTAGTGACTAGCTTCTTAATGACTGGCTACCTAGTGACTAGCTTCTTAATGACTGGCTACCTAGTGACTAGCTTCTTAATGACTGGCTACCTAGTGACTAGCTTCTTAATGACTGGCTACCTAGTGACTAGCTTCTTAATGACTGGCTACCTAGTGACTAGCTTCTTAATGACTGGCTACCTAGTGACTAGCTTCTTAATGACTGGCTACCTAGTGACTAGCTTCTTAATGACTGGCTTCCCTGTGTGACTAGCTTCTCAATGTTCAGCTACTTTATGACTAGTTTCTTAGCGACAAGCTGCCACCAACTAACTGGCTAGCTGCCTGTTAACTAGCTTACTTGAACTTAATACCGACAAGATATAACTGCTGACTTGCTGGGATTTTTTACCCTTCATGGAAAAAACAAATGATGTAGCATAAAGTCCTACAGTATACCGAGTACACATTGTATCAGTGTTTTCGGTAGAAAGCTTTTCTACCCATCTGTATATCCTCAACCACTTCATGCTGGCACAACTGTACCGTCCCGGATAAGTAATGTAAGGTGCAGTTTATTGGTCGGTATCTATGTGACGCCCCCTACCCCTCCCCCTGCACCTGTCTTTAGATTCACACACCTAGTGGGTACTTCCATGGCCACCGCTGAGTGCACTACAATGACTACCCCAGCGGGGATTCAGGATATAACACAGGGATAAAGAACAGGGATAAAGAACAAAGAAATGTTCTGAGATGTTAAGAAGAAAATGGAAAGAGGAAAGTAAAATAAAAGATAAGGCAGCAACTTCATTTATTCACGTTTGAGAAACATGACCAAAATCATTTACTGTAAAATGCTCATTAAACTCTTCCTTATTCACTGCCAACATTAGATACAGGTCGAAGTCAACCTGGATTACAGGCTTTTAAGTTTTATCCCCTTAACGGTTGAGGTTGCTGTGGGCTTAAATCTTGTAGCCTATCCCAAAATTAGAATTATTTTGCGAATATAACGACAAAACGACTAATGTGAAATGTATCATTTTCCACATCTCACCGGTAAAAATATTTCTGTTGCCACAATATGTCTAATTCTACAATATGTCTGTCGGATGGTCGTGTGGTAAAGCACTTGACTGTCGACCTGAGGGTCACTGGTTCGATCTTCGGTGGCTAAAGTTCCAGCTACGAGCTGCCTCCATGGCCATTGCACTATCGGCTATGGTGGGGAATGAAAGAAGGGCACTGCAAAAAACCGTCCCATTAGTGGTTCATAGGATCTAAGAGATTTCATCTCATCCTTACAGGGACTTCACACACAATATGTCTCATGTCACAATATGTCTGTTTCCAGAAAATACAAAGAGGTATTAAAGATGTTTTGCTATTTTCTCGCATGAAGGTAATGGTATAAGGCCACGAAGTGAGTGGTGTAAGGTCATGGAGAATCCTTATACTCTTAACAAAGAAGGCCGGTGTGTTCTAGGACCTTAGGACCTATAGACTTATTAATTAGCCTAATGCGCGCCTGAATTTAACCGAGTTATTCCAGCTAGTTTGTGTTGATTAACTACTTCAATCTTCCATCCCATTTTACCCTATAAGCATGCGTTCAATGTAGGAATGAATCAAACATCAACGATAACTCTTTACAGAATAAAACGACAATTCACACCTAGTAAACATGGAAGCTGTACAACGCCAAGGGCAGCCAGTCACATTACACACAGTACAGTAGTACATTCACAGGCAATAAGTATCAAATACATTTAGTCACTTTATTTAACTTTACTTTTTGTCGAGTTTCCCTAACATGCTCAACTATAATTTCCACCTTTTAAAAAAAAAACCGGTTTTAACCCCCCCCCCACCCCACCCCTCCACCCCCCTCAGTCCAGATGGCAGAAAAATTTCAGGAAGCGTTGTCCGAAGAACTCATCCTACATGTCGTATTCCCCCACACCTGCCATCCCCAAAATAAACAACCCTGACAAATTGACTGGAGGAGGCAGCAACGGCAAGCTGGAAATGTTAGAATGCACCTTTGACATGCTCATGGGTTTGAGGGGGTGGGGAATGTGGGGGAATAGAACACTTCATATAAATACAGTTGGATATTTACAACTGCATTTATTTTGCAAGTTCTTAAATTGATTTTAAGTCATTCACATCATTTGTATCTTAATGGGGAGAACAAAAATGAAGCATTGAAAAACTTTCTTATTAGTTATTATGGAACGTTTTATTCTTCTGTACAAAGTTGAAAAAATTTTATCTTTATGCAAAGTTTAAGCTATGATTTAAAAGATAGTGATCGAGGAGGGGGGAGAGATGTCAAAAATAATAAAAAGTTATTTTGCGATGGGGAAAACAAAATGTTTTACAAAGTAGAATGTAATCTGTGAATATGTTGATTGTGAAGAACACATTGGAAACTACTTTAACAAGTGATGGGGAATATAGTGCACGCACTTATAGACACGAACTTAATCGATTTACTAAATTAAACAGTTTGGATCAAATATTGGCGGAAACATGTTTAATAACATCTCAAATATCAAATTCGTTTTCATGTGTTTGTAATGAATAGGAGATGTATTTTCCAGTAAAAACCTGATTGTTCCATACATTTTAGATATTTTGAAATGTATCTTCATAATATCAAGTCCTTTTTCTTTTCCAATGAATTCACACCAGGTTGTCACAAACACACACACACACACACGCACAAACACAGACAAGCACACTCGCAGAAACACACACACACTTACACAAACACACACACTCACACACACACACAAACAAGCCACTCGCAGAAACACACACACTCACACACATAACATAAGCACAAAAGCAGATGGATAGATAATACATACTTCTATATATTTCATAATATTAAAAAAAAAAATTACTAAAAATGTTTATCATCTTACAGACATTTTTTACACTGATATTTTGCCCTCCATTAGTATTTCACATATTCAGGGAGATATTCGGTACACTAATACTGCGACTGGGGTCAAAGAGGGTAAAGGTTGGTGTCAGCCTAAATGAGTTGTTTTTTTATTTTAGCATTCTATACCCCCCCCCACCCCAGCTAGGAAAAAAAGTTAAATAAACAGAATCGAGAAACAAAAATATGAAAAAGTAAAAGATAAAATGACGGTTCATTTTCTGCGTTTGTGTAGTATTACTTTTCCTAAAAGAGAAAAAAAAGTAACAACAGAAATTAGAAACTACCAGGAAGGTGTGTAGATTTGAAATGTGCACCTGTTCTTGTTCGTTTAAAATGTATGAGAAAATGAATAGCAAAAAATAGCATTTTATTTGTTTTATGCCTTTTTATAAGTTCTGGGGTCACAGTAGGGGGGGGGAGAACATCAGTACGGAAAGGAAGGAAATGGATAGGTTCGGGGGGGGGGGTGTAAAATTCATCATGTATTGCCAAAGCTATCTAAGTCAGTAGTGGTCCCATCGACAACCGCCTCAAGTGACATAGCCCCCCACCCTTCTTTTCGGAATATATTGCCATAATTTTACGTGCATTTAGTTTAGGAGAAAATTATAAAATAAAAGGGTTTAAAAAAAACGAAATAAAAATTTTAAACAGGGGAAAATGGGAGATAACTCACGCGATTACTTCACATCAACGAGCAACAACTCTGGAGATAAAAAAAAAATTGGAGATAAAAAATTTAAAAAAAAATAAATCTGCCAGCCATCAGACATTCAGCATCAGTCATGTGTGACTGTCTCCATGGCTTCCTCTCCAATAACATTTTTTTTGTTCCGCTAAAAAAGATGAAGTGATAAAGCTGAGTCGGTTGATTTTATGTTTTTATATTTTTTTCAAACCTTATTCTATAAATGAAATAACCGATTTTTGTAAACAAGGTTATCATAATGTGAACATTTGTTTTGATATTTATTCCGAAGTGTTTTTATTACCTCTAAATGTGGACGATCTATTATTATTTTTTTTTTTTTGCACGATGACAGGAGAGATAGAAACAATGATTAGGAAACATAAAGGTCAACACGACACAGCGTTTGTTTAATCTCTAACAAAGTTTCAAAATGCCATGAATGATTTTATTTGGAGAGATCAACGAAAGGTTTATGACAGACATCTTCTGTGTACAAAATTTGTTAAGTGTATAAATTGAATTAAATTATGAATGGTCTAAATTATGAATGGTCTATATTATGAATGGTCTATATTATGAATTGTCTATATTATGAATGGTCTATATTATCAGGCATAAAAAAAATGTTGAAATAAAAAAAAAAAATTATCATAACTAAAAATATTTATTTATTTATCTATGGTTACTTGGCAACTGATGTAAAGACATATTTAGTTCAATATTTAGTAATCACACACTTTAGTATTGATTTAGTATTCTAGCATTATAATTTATATAAATATCTGTGTCATTAAATGTCTTTTTTTTACTTTGTAATGCATTCTAATCAAAGCATATTTTTAAAAAGGTTTTTTTAATACATATTTTTAACTTATATTTTTTAATTATTTGTGTGTGCATAATATGATATAATTTAATGAATTTGTGAAGTGTAAATAAGACTTTAAAAAAACTTCACTATTTTGTGCATTTATGCACCGTTGCTATATTTCGTATTTATTTTTACATCATAATCTCAATGCGAATTTTTTCCCTTTATAAACACAACTTAGAAATAATTAGCTTTGTAATTTTACAAAATGTTGAAATGTTTATATCTTAAATTGTCATGTAGATTTTGATAAATTTATTTTATTAAGACAAAGCACACAAAAAAAAGTATAAATCAAATGAATGTGGTTGTCACCCTGTGTTAATTTCGAACTTAATAGGTGACCTATATTCTTAACTGATATTCTAACAGAAGCTTGAACTCACCTTAAAAAAATATAAATACTATAAATAATGTAATAAAATAGTATCTTACTATATTTACAATTGCTGTAGAAACTCACGAAGTATTACATTCTCAAACTAAAAGTAAAAGAAGTTCCTTTCGTAGCAAATGAAGCGTAGAATTCATCTGTCTCAGTAACCTCGGCATATGTAGGGATTGTGTTGTTAGCACAACGCCCAGCCGCCTTTACTTCCCCAACTTAAAGTCAGGTACACATTTAAAGCTGGGTGGGCTTGGGGACTTAAACCAGGACCTGAAAAAATCCCAAGGTTCTCAGTGAGGTTCAAACCCAAGACTCTCCGGTCGACAGTCGAGCGCTCTACACCGCACGACCTCTCAAACAAAGTATCTATATTTGCGAAATAACCATATCAATCAGTCTTCATATAAATCAGTCTTCATATCAATCAGTCTTCATATCAATCAGTCTTCATATCAATCAGTCTTTCAGTATTTATCATTTATAACCAAGACAAATGTTAACATGAACAAATTCATTGGATCAATTTGATTTTACATATTAGAAGAACACAAATTTATAAAGTTACATTTGTAAATATTTTTGTTAAAACTAAGCACTGAAATTATATTTTTAAAAAATATGAGCTTGCTTGTCGCCCAATGTACGAATTTTGACCTTACATAGGAGATCATATTTCTTCATATAGTTGTAATATGTTCCGGCATCAGTGCGGCCTTAGGCCGATTTGACCGATTGCTCCACATTGGGCCCCTCGCCTGGCAGGGGTTCCGCAGTTTACATTTAATTAACATTAAAAGTTGTTATTGTAAAATACAAAAAATAGAAGAGGGGGGCCTAGCAAGCCTCCGTTAAATTGGGCCCCGCAATTCGTAAGGCCGGCAGTGTCCGGCATAATGCATGAGTCTATAGCTCTGTGTTTGTGTGTCATTGAGAGTGATGGTCAGAGATAGATGGACAGATGGACAATTACGTATGTATGTAATGTCGTAAATAAGAAATGTGTGTGTGTGTGTGTGTGGGTTGTGCCTACAGAAAGATGAAAAGACACATCAACTCCCATAGTGAGGCGGTTGTTTCGAACTGTGAGAGGGGTGGTGGTGGTGGTGGTGGGTGTGGGGGGGGGGGGGCTCAGATAAGAGAGGGATTTGATTTTTTATTTTTTTTAATCTAATATTGTATTATTATCCTTAACAGAAACGCGATACTCACCTGACTCAAGGGTAGGAAATCAAAATAACTTTCTTGCCTCTTGTACACCCCCCCATACCATCCATGATGAATCCTACACCCCTCTCTATCAAAACACACCCGTCTCCCATCCCCACACACACACATACACCATCTCCGCCCCCCTCTTGAGTCAAGATAGGGAGGGAGGACAGCCCGGAGGTCACAAACGCATTCAACTACTGACAAACTTCAAAGGATTGGGTAGTTGGTGGGTGTAGGGCGCTTAGCAAGGCGGACAGATCAAAGGCGAGTTCGAAATACCTGTCAGAAGGTGGTCTGCGTGTTATTCTGCCTGGTTCCAAATCTCGCCTTCTTATCCCCTCTCCCATTTCTCTCTCTCTCTCTCTCTCTCTCTCTCTCTCTCTCTCTCTCTCTTCTCTCTCTCTCTCTCTCTCTCTGTCTCTCGCTCCCTCTCACCAATACGCCTCTTTCCTCTCCTCAATATCTCCCCTCTCTCTATCACGCACAAATATATACACTCCCACCCACCCCTAAATCTCCCTGTTTTTTTCTTCTTCTTCTCCTCCAATCACACACTTGCTTCCGTCTCTACCCTTCCCCCCCCCCCCGTGTCTGCCTCTCTCTCATTCACGCTAACTGCCCTCACTATCACATCTCATATTGACCTTCAACCTTTTCTTTCACTTTTTTTTTTCCTTCATAATGTTTTGTTTGTTGTTGTTGTTGTTATTGTTGTTGTTTGCTTACATTAACGCGTGTGTTTCATAGTAACAACCCGGTTTAAACTCCAAGGTTTGATAGATTCACTAACTAGGGTCAAAAGGGGGGTCAGTTATTAACCGTATCGTCTTTTTTTTATTATTATTATTATGAAGGTTCATAACCTTCATCTCCAGAAACTGGGATACTTGATCACATGGCCTCCCCCCCCCCATTCCCTTCCTTCCTTCCCTCCTCTCTCCGTACACACCATTACACTGAGAGATACCTTCATGCACAATACCTGTACAACAATTTACCATATCTTATGCATGAAGTCATTTACACTCACTGTGGGGAGGTTGAGCCTTAGTGAAAAGCCTGAAGATTCAAGATGTTGTATTAAGATGTCGTATTTATGTTTATACTTCTGGCATTTTAATATTACGTAATAGTCTGTCTTTATTTATTAAGTGTTTTTTTTGTGTTTTGAAATACGCACGTGCAAATGTTCATCCTTTTTTGCAAATTTCTATTGGCTTAGTCATATATATATATATATATATATATATATATATGTGTGTGTGTGTGTGTGTGTGTGTGTGTGTGTGTGTGTGTGTGTGTGCGTGTGTAGGCAATAGTGGCCCTCTGCCAGCATTAATTCATTAAATCTGTTTTTATTAGGGACCCGACAGGTCATTGGCATAGCGAGATTAACTCACCCCCGGGACACAATACCTTTTTAGAGCCCCCCCCCCATTCGAAAACTATAGAATATTTTATGTAAAATATACAATTTGGCGCCCCTTTGTGAGTAGCACCCAGGGCATGATACCCCCCCTTGACCCCCCACTACGCCACTGCGATAAATACTTCTACATAGTACCAGCAGACGTCTCTAAAAAGTCCCTAACTAAGAGAGAGACTCTGCATAGGCCCCCAGAAAATGACTTAAGAAAGGCCCAGTATGCAGTGGGTTATTTATATTGTTCACGTGCGTTTTGTGTTGATTTGTTGTAAATCTATCACTGAGTGTGCTAGTAAATTTATCGCTGGACTTATCAGTTTCAATAGATGTTTTACAATATGTGCCCAAACATTACTTTTGCACAGAAGTAGACTCATGTTTACGTGACACCTGTCTCAAATCCATGGTACACACAAGCCTGACCCCCAGGGGGACAGGGTACAGAACGTTTATCAGATATCCATGAAAGGCTCCGTACATGTCCCCCGAAAAATCTAACAACAGCTCTGTTAGGAATTAGTTAGAGAAAATGATTGGAATAAGTCATATAAAATAATTGGAATAAGTCATATATTATGCTATGAATCAGGTATAGAAAATGATTGGAATAAGTCATATAAAATAATTGGAATAAGTCATATATTATGCTAGGAATCAGTTATAGAAAATGATTGGAATAAGTCATATAAAATACTTGGAATAAGTCTTATAAAATGCTAGGAATGAGTCATTTAAAATGCTAGGAATAAGTCATATAGTATGCTATATACTCGAATTGTACAAGTACAAATACTAACTACCATTATCTCAGGCAGCTAGAGATTAGGATGACTATATACATAACTACAAGTTGAGCGATCTTTCACATTTTGCGCATTGTTATTTTATATTGCGCAAAATGTGCAATCCAATCTAGGTGACGATTAGGTTATGAGCTTATAAGAACGTGGCGTAGACCCGCGGTTCGACTCGTAGCAACAATCACCTATAAGCTCCATGATGCCACCCCGGTAAAGCCTGAAGATTACCTGTCTATATAAATACATGGAATTAGGGACGCCACTTAACCACTGGTTATACAAGCAGGCCCACCGACAGAAATTTCGGGCCCGTGGGCAGGGCTATCGCGGCCCCCCCCCCATGCTGATAATAATATTTTCAAAAGTTGATTGGCCAGCTCAGTCCGTGCCCCTAAAACTGCCGGACCCCTGGGCTTTTGCCCCCCCCCCTCTGGACGGCACTGTATACAGGCAACCATGGGCGTATTCATGGGGGAGGGTCAAGGGGGGCATTTGCCCCCCCCTACATTTTGAAAAAATGTCATATAAGAGGGGGGCATTTGCCCCCCCCCTTACATTCAAAAAAAAATGTCATAAAGTTGTTATTTGCCCCCCCCCCGGAAAATTTTTGCCCCCCCCCTGGAAAAATTCCTAGCGACGCCCATGCAGGCAACATATAGCAAATACTCTATTTTACTTTTATGTGGCGTGGTGATCAATGTAACACTAGTCAATGTGAATGCGAACATTAGTTTTAATCAATGCTTTTTTTCAATAATAGTTTTCAGGGTCATTTCGGTGAGAATTGTATCCAGTTTCGTTCAAATTCTAAATTTAGAGCAATTACTTTCTGAGTTAATGGCTAGTCCGTTAAGAACTGTGAATTATAACATATAAATATCTTATTTTATAAATACCAAAAATACAAGTTTACTTTGATTTTTTTTTAAATACTAGTGCAATTTTTTTTAAGTGACGGGAGATAAGTCATTAGTTAAATTAATTAAAAAAAAAAAGACGAGAAAGGATTAAAATGGTGGCAGGGTGGAGAGCATGATGGAGAGTAATAAGTAAATTCAAAGCAACATTGTTTCCCCATTTATTCTTATATAAAGTTAACAATCGAATTGGACTAAAGCACTTTCTGTAACTGTAAAAAAATTTCCAAAGAAAAATCTCGATGTATAACCCATGCAGACTTATCTTCATCATCTTGTTTTATTTGTCACAAGACATTTTTTGTATAATTCAAACATCATTATAACATTATTATCTTCTTGTGATTTGCCCTCTGTGGACTCATGTTCTCCATTTCCAGCAAATCTTTTTATCTGTAACATATTATCAATGCTGGGATGTTCTGGTTTTTTTTTTTATTGTTGTAGATGTAATGTCAATAAAGCTGTCCAATATTTTATTTATCCTGTTTCCATTGGATTATAATTTCTTCTTGCTTCACTACATAACTGTCCTATACACAACATGAAATTATCTTTTTTCCATTATCAAAACAATAAGAGAATGTAACTGCATGTAGCATTTAGCTACTTGTATGTGAAGTCCCTGTAAGGATGAGATGAAAGCTTTTAGATCCTATAAACCACTAAATGGGACGGTTTTTGCAGTGTCCATCTTTCATCCCCACCATAGCCAGATAGTGCAATGGCCATGGATGCACCACGGGAGACATGAACCAGTGACCCTCAGGTCGACAGTCGAGCGCTTTACCACACGACCATCCATCCACCCATTTATCTTTCGTAGAAACTTTTCTTTGCTGTCTGTGATGTTGATGGTTTGTTGTTATTTAATTATAAACTTGAAATTGTAAAGCTTTTACTTCATCTGATTGTTTATTTTCATTAAAAAAAATTGTTTTTTTGGCAAATTAAACTAAATGTATCTTTTGTCCAGTTAATAAAAAACATTTCAGTTTCCATTTTTTTTTTTTTACATATTTGAAAAAGTCATAATTTGCAATAAAACAAAAAGGAATTATCTCAGAAATGTATGTATTTGTAAAGGATTTTATTATATATGAACTGGTTTATAATGAGAAACTCAATTCATGTTCCATGGTTCATATAGTTTATTACACACAACTATACCATGACAGTATTCATGTCTTTCAATTCATTTAGTAAAAGAAACAATAGTTGATAGAAAAAAAATTAAACTTAGAAAAGTACAATTAGAAACTTAGAAAAGTACAATTTGAAGCAGAAAAGTACAATTTGAAGCAGAAAGGTACAATTTGAAGCAGAAAAGTACAATTTGAAGCAGAAAAGTACATATGAAGCAGAAAAGTACAATTTGAAGCAGAAAAGTACAACTTGAGGCCCTCATTTCTGAGAATAACTACACTATAATGAATACGTACTACTTTAAAATTAGTGTCTCTGCATGAATGTGTAATAATAATTATAAATGCTAGTTAATCATATTGACTGACATATTTAACAGGGATCATGGGCCCCTTCACTAATGGGTTGGGGGGGCCCCGGTCTAGGCAGTTTCTTAATTTCCCCTAACCTTAAAAACAACTCTGGTTGTAGTACTAAAGTTTTTCTCTCTCCCAAGACAATCAGTTTATTGCTTTCTCTTGACTCAGATTATACTGCACCTTCTGACCATAAAAATCTTCTTTTGCTAATTGACACAAATTTGTATAATGTGCGCTTTAAGTTCACTTGGGGGGCTAAGAATAATTTCCAACATATGGTGCAACTAGAAAAGGAAAGTGAGGTATTACTGTAAGTGTAAAGGGATGCAATCAGCTACACCGTGCAGCGGCACATAAAAAAGTAATCCACTGCAATCAACATCGGAGTGGTAATAACACTATGTGAACAGATCTTCATGCAACCAGTAAAACATAGCAGACTTTAAATGTATCACCAACATGGGCTAAAACCTAAACATTTCTTACCTAGTTCCTAAATGTTATTACTTCTATCATTTTTAAACCTGCTGATTCATGCTGAAGTCTTTTTTTCCCTTAAAAAAAATGTAATCATATAATCAACATGAGAGACAGTTATCTAAGTGCATGTTTTCCCATATGGAACCCACTGCATCATGAATCAGTTTTAGTGTAAACAGCAAGAAAACTGCAATTATTCTAAATATGTAAGTACTGGAATTAAGATCATATAATGATTATAATGTATGCAGACAAGGGGAGTGCAACCTTCAACTTCTGTGGGCCAGACTGCAAGTCAAGATAAGGCCACAAAAAAAAAATAATTAAAAACTAACATATTTGCTTTGTAGTGAAGATTCTTAAAGACTTTTTTTTAAAATAACAATTATTCATTCATAAATGTAATGAAAAAAAAATCAGTATAGAATTAACACAAGTTTGCATACATTTATTTTTTTTAAGAATATATTTGAAATATTCATCTGTAAACAAACAAAAAATATTAAAATTTGTATAATTTGAAAAAAAAAAAAGCACTGAATGAAAACTGACTTCAGTGAAGATTTTGTCATAAACATGCACACAAAGTAAACAACTCAACTCAAATTGTCGCACTCAGAACTTTTATTGACAGCTGAAGGACCGTAACAAAAAAATATTCTGAAGAAAAAAAAATGATTGAATATCCTTTAAAAAAAAATCTACATACAATATATAATCAGATTTAAATTTGGTACAAAGATTGTCATTAAACTGGGTACAAGAACTGACTTTAAACTGGGTACAACAATTGTCATTAAACTGGGTACAACAATTGTCATTTAACTAGGTACAACAATTGTCATTAAACTGGGTACAACAATTGTCATTTAACTAGGTACAACAATTGTCATTAAACTGGCAAGTCATTAAACTGGGTACAAGAATTGTAATTAAACTGGGTTACAAGAATTGTCATTAAACTAATCATTTACAGATTTTCATT
The DNA here is from genome assembly GCA_021962125.1 of Bulinus truncatus. Classification (NCBI taxonomy): domain Eukaryota; kingdom Metazoa; phylum Mollusca; class Gastropoda; family Planorbidae; genus Bulinus; species Bulinus truncatus. The sequence goes on from JAGDYQ010000115.1 coordinate 1,435,216, forward strand.
AACACCCTCATAGTTTATTTACACCTGGTACAAAGAAATTCGCATAGAGGGAAAAAAAAAACGTAAATTTAAAGGACAGGGATAGAAATGCTGAATCACTAAAAGATAGATGTTGATACTGTAAATACATGTACAATGATTTGCCTTGCACATCAAGTAACCAAAATATTCTGTATGACTTAATTGCACTTTTTGACACAGTACAACATTAGGAATCTAATGCAGTTTATTAAAATGGTAAAGGATATGCACATTTTGTTCATTTTCATTTAACAGAAAAAAAAATACAAAAATATTTCATTAAAAAAAAAAAACAAGTTCAATAAGGCAGAAACCGAATGGATCAACTGTATAAATATTTCTGACTAGTGGTAAAACCTAACAAATATTGCAAACTTACGACAATATATTTAGGCCTATATACATTGTTTTTTTTTTTTAAAAAGCAATAAAAAAATATAATGTCATGAAGTGACAACATGATGCAGATTAGACGGGTCATTCCCAAATTCATTTTACTCAATTTACTACTAGCTTTGTTCTCTCTAAACGAAAGGCGAATTAAACTGTTGTGCGGTTTCATGCAACCATATATAAAATATACATATATTTTTAAAAAAATCTTAACTATAAAATATAGAAAAGTTTCTAGAAGCAGTATTTTGATAAATGTACATTATTTCATAAATAATTATTAAAAAAAAAATATTGCCTGTCAAAGAAAACAATACTTCATTTTATTTTATCAGCGAAAATAACAGAGTTAAAAGTCTAATTTAGATAATGCATCTGAAAAGCAAAAAAAAAAAAAAATAGAAGATGAAGAAATGCATTTCGTTAAGTATTTACAATGTTTTTAGGTATATGTTCCCAAAAGACTATCATTAATGTATATGGATATTTGATGCAATATATATATATATTATATGTAGGTATATGGATAAGTATAATCTATGTATAGCAGCAGTTTTTTTTACCACAGATCTGATTGTAGCTTTGTAGCTAACAAAGTAGAGCATTGGAAAATAAAATTTTTAGTACAAGTGTATACGTTGAAGTTTGTACATGTCTAGAAATGAGAACATACATGTATGAACAATTGTACATAAAATTATCATGAGTTGAAGACAATGTACAAGATATATATATATATATATATATGGATTTACACGAAGATGAATGGATTTATTCATTTACACTGTGTTTAGAAAGATGGAATCGCTTTGGAATGTTAATGGTCAAAAGTAAAGCAGGAATGCACAATAAAAATGATTGCAATGAGATTTTTATTTTCGGATAAATAGGGCTCAATAATATCAGTTTAATTCACTTAGTGTTTGTAAAATGAGTATTACAATAATACAGGCGAGTCACTAAGTGATGCCAGTGTTTTAAAAATATATACCATATAAGGCACACGGAAAAATGGTTTTGTACATGGATCAAAAAAATATAAATAAGAATTTGAGGCATTGGATTGAAAGCTCACATTAATTTGCACTATATTACAAACCAGGCTGAAACAAATTTTCTTCAATGCCATTCTAGAAAACAATTGGATTTAACAATAGAACTACCTAACCTGGGTAGGTTGTAGCAATTTATTTTACTTTCAAGCTGGTCAAATTTAATTTTTTTCCAAAATCTGGTAGAAGAGAGCTGCATTATTTCTAATAAAATATCATTACTTCATTTTGGTTAAAAAAAAAAAATAACAATCTTGAATGCAAGGGGAGAAACACAACCTTCTTCAATGAAATACCAATTTAAAAAAGAACCGAATGAAGAAAAAAAAACTAACCTACATAAACTAAAAATGTCTTTACAGAAATAATTACTGGCATTAGACTAGATGATGGCTTACATTACCTAATTTAAACATGAGTAGTTTTATTTTTGTTCATCTGCACACTCTAATATCATTTTGATTTTTGACAAAAGTTTGAACAGCATCAGCTTTGTAAATATAGAGAGACAAGAGCTGATAGTAATGAGCGGATGAGTAATATTAATGGAATTTATAACTGCAAGCTCTCGTATTCAGAAATTTTAAAATCTTTTGCTGTGCACTTCACAAAAATATTGCAAAAGTAGAAAAATTTTATTTGTGAAACTGAATGGTCCATCAAACGACTTGAAATAAACATAACTTGATAAATGCATTATTCATAGATTTAAAAAAATAAAACATGATTACTCAGAACATATGTACAGTAAATGAGTCATTCATAAAAAAATGTCAATAATAATAAAGCAGAGATCAGAAAAATATGCTGGAAGACAGTCTATGACAGAATCAGAAAGATGAAGTAAAGACTTAATCTGAAACTACGTCGGATCTTAACTGACACTTTTTTAAAATCTCTGTTATTACAAAAAGACTCAAAAAATGTGTCAAAAACAATGAGATTTTTAGTAAGCGTAAAATTAAAAAATTTAACCGAGTTGTGGAATTTTAAAATGTATTTGAGTTTATAAGTGTATAATGACCTCTATGTGAGCACATAGATCTCATGATACAAAGGTTTATAATATCAGAGTTTTAAAAAAATTACAACATCCCCAATACAAAAAACAACTGATTGCCATTGACAAAAAATAATGTTATACATCATATAATCAACATGAGAGACAGTTATCTAAAAAAGAAATGGACTAATTAAATGTTAGAAATAAAAAAATGTGTCTTGGCCATTCATTTCAGTGGCAACGATCTGGTTAAGCAGGTGTCTCAACAGACTTGGGTTTGCCGTTGGAGCCAACCTCCTTCTCTTTCATGCTGTCCACCCTGAAGTTTGTCCACAACTCTTTGATAAGGTCCATGAGTATGATTTCACTCGAATTATTGCCCACTGACCGCAGGAGGAAGACACCATCATCTCGCAGGTAATCGTGCACAAATTTTCGAAATAGGGACCTCTCTTGTCTGGATTCGTTGTCTCCAAGAATAATTAGGTACTTCTCAATGAAGTGTTCACGTCTCTTGCTACCAATAAAGTAAATTAAAATAAACTTACACATTTTTAAATAAAGAGTTTCAAGGCCGTTATGTTCTGGTTTTAGAAAACACTCTATAGTACCATTTATTACAAATCTACAATCAATCCATTTATTACACAAGCTTGTTGAAAAGAATCAAAATTTACTGTACCTGAAAAGTGTTTCATAAGTCCAAATAGCAAAGTTTAACAAGGAAGCAATGCCAAGAAAAAATAGCCAGAACCAAGTCACAGCAAAAATCTTTTCAATGAAGAGGTTAATACTTAATACACACTGTGGAATATATATAGTCCAGTTGTAAAGTTCATTGGAGTAAAACAAAGATTAAAGAACTCATTGTGACCTGTGGCTCAAAAAGTTTGCCTGACCCCCCCCTTACAACAACATAATCAGGAATTAGCGTATGCTTGTGAATAACAAAGGGATAACTTTCTAATAGGTTTAAAAAAACAAAACTAGGTGTAGTGCTCACCACGAAATCTTCATTAGGCGTAGTGCTAGCCACGAAATTGCTTCTCAAGGGCAAAAATATTTTGTGGCTAGCACTATGCCTAGTGACGATTTTGTGGCTAGCACTATGCCTAGTGACGATTTTGTGGCTAGCACTATGCCTAGTGATGATTTTGTGGCTAGCACTATGCCTAGTGACTATTTTGTGGCTAGCACTACGCCTAGTGACGATTTTGTGGCTAGCACTACGCCTAGTGACTATTTTGTGGCTAGCACTACGCCTAGTGACGATTATGTGGCTAGCACTACGCCTAGTGACGATTTTGTGGCTAGCACTACGCCTAGTGACGATTTTGTGGCTAGCACTATGCCTAGTGATGATTTTGTGGCTAGCACTATGCCTATTGACCGTTTCATTCATGAAATAATGTCAGGTTACCATTTCTAACAGGGCAGGTCTTAAAGAATATGACTTCAATGCATAGATTTTGTTAAAACAGTAACCCATATGTGCACTGAAGCTGCAGAAAAAAAGTGTTACTGAAAAATCATACGCAAATTAATTCCAAACAACACTACTGACTGTTTACTCAAGTAGTTATTATTTTTTTTTTGCACATTTTTATCTAAGCTCAATGACCACTGGTCATATAATACAGCAACCTAATCCACACAATTCACAAAGGTGTCTCTGAGGCCTGCATCCTGAAAACGACTGCAGCTTAAATGCAAACAGACTAACTGAACTTGTCACCAAAAAGCTGATTAACCTGAAGTGAGAAGGTCTGGACATTCTGCAATTGCCTCACTTCAAAGTCACACATGACAACTCTAGGAAAGTGGTCAATATCCACCCATTTGCCACCCAGGTGTTGAAGCACATCAAATCCATAGGTCCAGTAGTTGAACTAAAGAGGAAAACAAACAAATGTTCAATTACATTCATCTCACAACAGAGAGCAGTTTTAAAAAAAAATTAATATATAAATATATTCAGCTAACGTGAACAAAATTTTTGCAAAGCAAATTTATTTTTAAAACATGTATTATTAACTAGCATGACACACAGGCATTAGATTTGTGAACTGTTTTTCTTTCAATTCCCTTTAAATATTTTATTGGTTGTACCCTCAAGTAACTACAACATGATATATTAAATTTTTTTGTGGCAAATTAAGCTGGTGGTCTGTGGACTTTTACCAGGGGCTCTCAGTCAAGCGCTAACATCACACGACCCTCTCCTCCTCCTCCCCCCCCCCCGTTATATTGAGTTAATGCTACCTATTTGAAGAGAACGACCACACAAGTACATACCTTCAAGAAAGCAGTTAGCATGACAAACTGGCAGATAACGTTGATGAGATTCAGCAACTTGATGAACAAGTAAAGTCCAGTCAGATAGGTGCCCTGTCTTTTCCCAAATGCAAAACAAAGTACGCTGGACATCTTTTCTTTAACCCGCACAACAACATTGTACTGCAAAGTCCAGAGAAAAACTTTAGCATTATAATTTTTAGACAAAACAAAATATTTTTTTAAAAATAACTAGCTGAGCATAAAAATATACCAAAATGTGAAAACATATTTGTAATATATATAAATAGATATATTTTAAAAGTTATGTATACAAGTGTTATATAAAATAGTTGAAAAAAAAGAAAATGGCAAAATGTAAGAAATATTTTAGTGATGAATAATTCTAAATTGACTCAAAATGATCTTTTTAGTGATGGCTAAATTTCAAGTCCAATAAATCTGCAGTAATATAATTTTAATAAGGTGTTATTTATTGTAAATATAAGAATACATGGCGTACTAAACACAAGCAATTTGTCAGGACTCTCTCACAAGTACATAAAATTAAGTGACCATACTTCTACATGTATTTGTCAGTTTCAATCTAGAATTTGTGCAATGCTGAGATAAAATGTCTTTTAAATATTTTAATTTTTTGTGAAAAAAAAACAACAACAACTTTATTATATCAGATTCTGTGAACTATTATTGGAAATATAAAATGGTTTTTTATACATTTTAAAAATGTTAATCACACACACACACACAATAAAGAGATAAATGCTAAAAGTATCTATTGGAAGCCTTTTAATTCCATAATTAATATTACGTATCAAGACATCTCATTTATCCAGAAATGTAAATCATTTTTAATCACACATTGTACTGAGTTACGCTGTTTATGGATCAATAATAAAATGAGCTAAGCAACAAATCAAGATTCATGATTGAAAAATAAATAAATTTGGCAAATTAGAAACAAAATATGAACTTTTCAGTTGCAATAAAAACTAAAAAAAAATGCATATTTTTAATTTATTAAAAAAAAAACGATAAAGTCTTTCACAAATAAATATGATTATTATTGTAGGACTTTGACATCAGATAGAAAATGTATGGAAACAAACTTTATTTAGATCAAATAATAATCCAAAAAAAAAATCCATTAACTTCATTAAAAAGAATGAATTTAATACATAAATTATCTTAAGTTCAGCGAACAAAAAGTTCTCTATCAAATACTCCAGCAATACTGATTAACAAAATAGATATACATGTGCATAAATATATAATATAGTACTGATAAAAGACCACTTTAATATACAAAGCTTCTCACGCTTGTTTAAACTGCAGTAGATTAAACAATTATTTTGATGTCTTAAAGCTTTACACACTCCTAAATATGACAGCGATATTGATTATAATGTTGTATACAGAAATTTTAAATAAAAAAGCCATACATTTTATGTTTTACCTAACATGAGAATCATATACCTTTTTTTTTAAAACAAGTATATCTTTAAAATCAAGTTGATAAGTTTGTAAAGAATATTAGGAGAGATAAGAAATAAAATTACAAAAAAAAAAGAATAAGATCTCTTTAGGCAGGTTTTGAAAAATGGCCAAAATAAATTTAAACATACTGTACTTTTTATCTAGTCTTTTATCTGCTTCATTAATTATAAAAAAAAATGTTTTTAAATAAATTGAAAACAAGACAAAAATCTATATAAAGTTCACAGAGTGAAAATTCCTTTAAAGCAATATATGTATTAAAGTCACTCAAAAAACAACTTAGGCTAAAATTAACTGATGCGAGATTAAATTTTTGTAAAAGGGATAAATTGTGTGGAGACAGTGGTTTTTATATAACTTTTTATTGTTAATTTACAATTCAAAAAGCATCATAAACAATGCTCATAAATATAAACGTCACAAAAAAAAAAAAGAAAACACTATCGAAAAAGTAATGTGACTAAACAACATAACTGATGGTTTTACTTAGTTTATCTTTCTAAAAAAAAGGTTTAATAATTTTAATAACTGAATTTAACTAAAATATTATTTATTCTACAGCTATGATTGGTTAAAGAGCAAATATAAAAACAAATTTTATAATTGCATGAAAACAAATTGATTTAGAAATAAATAAACAGTTAAGCAGAAAATAAAATGGTTAAATTTTTTTTTTTAAATATAAAAGTATTACATTTTCTCAAATCAGCTAAAATATCTATAATCAGCCAAAATAAAATTTTATTTGGCATACATACTTTTGATGGAAGCCTGGAAAAATTACCCTACAGATAAAAAATTAGTTCCTGAAAAACTCTCTTAGCTGTTGCTGGAAAAATACATCAGATTAGCAGACCTATAGGTTAAGTGCAATGTTTATAGTTCTACATATAAAATTTGACAGGTCAGAATCTAAGAATTTTTTTTTCTGAAAACTGCGACTGACTGGCTAGCTCACATTATCAGATCATAATTGTATGAACTTTGTGAGAGAAGTTTAATGTTTCCTCTCTATCACAAAGAGCAATGGGTTTCATCAGACAATTCTCTAGCAGGTTTGTTTTTTTTGTAATTTCAACTTGACCACATCTTCAAAGAATAATAATTATAGTGATGACCTTTGACTCACAAGTCCCAGGTTTATTTTAAGCATGGTATCCAGACATGTCTATATAACTGCTGATGCATGAAGAGATTCAATATTGAGCACACCCAATCAGCCCTCATTTAATCTTTTAATCATGATATTATTAACTTCAAATGATTTAAAAATATAAACAAATCAATGTGACTGTAAATATACCTTTTCTCTATGCTGCCTTTAACCCCACTGAACATTGGTAGCCCTATGTGTATAATATATCACATTACAATAGAATTACAAAATATGATGACCTTTAAATTTCCTTTTTAAAAAAATCTCTTACAAAATGGCATCGAAATAAAAATAAATCCATATCATTTACCTTATACACTCTGTAACTTTTCAGCCACTTGTGCATGAAAAAACAAATGTCTGAAATCTTTTTTCCCCTGCTCTCTGGGGGTGTCATGACAACCTCGTCTGCCATGTTGACTATTTTCTGAACATTTATCCCAGAGTAAGAACGTAGTTCCCTCCACAACAAATTGGGAAATTTGAACAAAAAACACTGGGGATTAAAGACAAGAAAAATAATTTTTAACCCTTGTTGCTGTTAACTACTGTTGAATATATTTTGCATTAGGTTTTTGTTAACTTTCTAATGTATCTTTCTGGGTCATTTACAGAGCGAAGATATTTTTTTTTATGTTTTAGAAGGCATTAGAATTGAAGATGTCTTTATTTTGCTTTAAATTCATTTTTAGCCATAATTAGCTTCCATAGATACACTTTTTATTTTATTTTCTTTAAATGTTCATAAAAGTAAAGTTCTTATATCACATAATCGATCAGTAGAATTAATATGTTTCTGTAGCCACTACATATTAAGGGGTTTTGTGAAAGGCACAATTCCCAGCCATCTTTACTTCCCCAACTTAAACTCAGGTACCCATTTAAAGCTGGGTGGTCTTGGAGATTTTCAACCCACTTTCACCAGGACCTGGAAAAGTTCATTGGTTCAGAGGATTGAGTCTGGGACACTCAGGTAAACGATCGAGCATTAACTGCTTGACCATACATCCCCGAGATACTCATTATACAATTTAATTATTTTATTAATCACAGCAATGTTATTTTATTATATAAAATTTACAGAACACCTAAAATTACCCGACTCAATACTGTATCAAACCCAGGTGAAAGTTAGGATTTCCCCTATGTTTTCAACTTACCTGTATTAGGAAGACAGCAACAACCCATCTGTAGAAACTTATATCTTTGTCCATTCTGTCTGATCTGAGCATTGGTATTTCATCATCAATGGGAATGTAGTACATCTGTGATATCCAGCACAGGTTCTCTGCATATGCCTGGTGAATGAAAAATTTAAAATCTCAAGTCTATATTTCAGAAATAAGTTAAACATGCTGTGGAAAAAAAATAAAAATAATTATTAAAATTATGAAGCTATGACCATTGGCTTGATTGCTGTGGTGGCACTCATTGAGTACTCTTCCTGCTTAAAGTACTGCAGTGCCAATGGAAGGCAGGTACTGTGTGTAACTGACATGCAAGTCTCAATGTTAACAAATTGCAGCAGATGGTAACCATATTTAAAAATTCCTTTTTGAGTAGGACCGCTTACGTATAAAAGAAGCACCAAGATGAATATTTGATGCACCTTACAAATTTGGTTATGAATATTTTAAATGTTTATTGCTCATGATAACTTTAGGAGAATGGATTTTTTTTTCCTAAATCATCTACTAACTGTCCTAAATGTGAAAAATGTTTGAAATACTTTATTTAAAAAAGTGAGTCTTTGTACTAATGGAGAATAAAAAAAGGGGGATGTTGTGCATACAAAAATGTATCTTATTCTTTCTCTTAATTATTAGTGATTTAGGCAAGAAAAAAATTTCCAAAAAGTGGGAGCATTGCTACATTTTCAACTTACAGTGTGATGTCCAGGGAACTGGGCAGGTACCCAGCAGTGAATAGGATCACCAACATACTGGTTCATGCCTATCAGTGCACCAAATGCAGCAAACATAGCCACAGTTCCAAAGTGGTGAAGCTGGTCAATGCTGTCATCATCACGTGTACCTCTGGACAGTGTGATTTTAGACAAGGCCTCTAGCATAGACGACCACCTAAATATATGTGCATGAAATAAAAACACAAAAATTACATCAGAATGTGCAATCAAAATTATGTACACTAAAAAAAAAGGAGATCTGATAGAGTTTAATTTACCAAAGTCTCACAGTAACCTGTTTCATTTTAAGTCATTATATAAATAAAAAAAACATTAGATAAACAAGATATTTTGTTTTCTTTCAACTTGAGTTAAATCTTTTGTAAGAATTAAAGAATAAATAAATAAGGATTCTGGACTTACATGGTGGGGTGTTGAACTTTCGAAAGAAGAAACCAAATTTATCAAGGCCAATGTCTTAATATCTGGAAAAGAAAAATAAGTTGCATCAAATTCACTAAATTCCCAATATTTTATACAATAAGACACACTTTTTTCATCAAAAATGGGGGAGAGAGAGAGAGAGCGGTTAAACGTGTTTCTTATAGTTAGAATGCTGTTTTTGTTTTCCTGCTCTAAAAACTGAGTGTGTCTGTGGTCTGTTGGTCTATTATACGACTATAGTTTGTAAAATATACTGCCAATTTTTTTTCGTCTGGATTTTAAAAATGTTCAATGTCAAAATTATTTTTTTCTAACAGATGGCAACAATTTTTACCAAGTATATAATTCCTAAAAATGAAAATTACGAAATTCACGACCAATTACCATTTAATAATAATTATGTTAATTTTACTAAACTAATTTTTTATCTCAAGTCAGCGAGCCGAATGGTTCTTTTGTATAACATCAAATATACAATTTGAATGAGTAAATTAAATAATAATATTAATGTGTTAGCATTAACTCTTTACCCATAAGCGACCTTTTGATTGGCAGATAGTTATGTTTTACCCAGTGACCTCTCTAAAAAAAGTAAAAAAAAGCTTAGATTCTAGAAGACCAGTTCAGTAGTTTAAAGTAAAGAGTTAGGCTACTAGTACAATTATTATAACGTACATAATTATTAATAAATAGGCTTATCAATCACTGACCATGCCATATGTCATCAACTCATGCTAGTCATATTTCATTAAATTCAACTCATTTCAACATTTGTAATGTATAGTTTAATTCTACCATAATTTTACACAAATTAATTACAAACTGACTTTTGACTCAACGTCTCAAGTAGTTGTTTTTGTGTGCTCTTTTTATGAAATATGCCTTGATTAATAAAGTTATTCGAATAATACTAATTGTATCAGTCGCTTAAAGTGAGATGGGGTATAAAAAGAACTGAGACTGAGAGCACCACTCCTGAAATCGAAATACCAACAAGTTTCAAACCGTGAAACAGCCATGCCATATTGCTTTTTATATTGATTATTCACTTACTCTAAATATCTATTTTACTTTTAGTCTATTTTAATAGCTACTAATTAATAAAAAAAACCAACGCTTGTAAATTATCATTTCAAAACAACTGGTGCATATCTTAAAATAATGTTGATTAACTTAACTTACACAAACAAAAAATATTTCATCTAGACACAACAACACCACACCATGGCAAAAGTTTCGAAAAGTTACTGAAGTTTTTTTTTTCCCGTCCGTCGTCTGAGTTCCCAATCTATAAATAGACTTCAAACTGCATGGCGACTTTAGTGATCTCCCCTTAAATGCCTCATTCAAATCCAAAACCAGTTGAGAATGTGTGGTGTAGCCATGCAACCCCCCTTCCCCCCCCCTTCTCCTTATTTAAAAATATATACCACGACCAGGCCTGTTTTGCTTCCCTAGGCAGTACACAGTGGGACAGACTAGCTTAGCTGTGTGTATTTGACGAGCCGATAATTCGGCTTAGATTACTAGCCTAACTTAATCGCATCCATCAATCGAGAGATATATAAGGCCTAACATGAGAAGTGTCCAGATTTGTATAGAATGTTACACACGGTTTTATTACCTTTTTATTGTAGATATAAAAAATGTATTTTTATGTACTAAAAGATTGAAAAGAAATTTATAAAATTATAAGCAGTTTATTTTACAATTCTATGAATAATTCAGGTCTAGCTCGCAATCAGAGCAGCACCGTAGCGTGAAAATTCTACAGGAGGGGCCAGGCATTCTACAGCAGGGGCCAGACAATAGCGGGGTGGAGGGGGCAGGTAATACATTTTACTAAATAGAACAAATAAGCAGGGGGCAGACAAAACGCAGGGGGGGCCCGGCCCCCTGCCCCCCTCACGCTACGGGCCTGAATCAGAGGCGTACCTAGGGTGGGGGAAGGGGCAGCCCCGTAGCCAGGGGGGCACTGGGGGCCGTGCCCCCGCGCTAGTTGTGGAGTGCCCCCCCCCGCTTAAAAGAGAAGTAAGAGAGGAAAAAAATAAAGAAAAAGTAACTAAAATGAGAAGGCGCCCCCTTGCTGGGTATTGGTGCCCCCTGCTTACTTTGACCTGGCTACGGGACTGGAAAGGGGTACAAATTCGAAAGTCCACCCCGTGCCCCAGCTTCAGGGGGGGGGGCATACAATTTTTCACATTAAATATCAAGTACATTATCTCATGTCATAGAGTCGAATCTCAAAATGCACGGGCCCCCAAAGAAGCCAACCCCCGGCCCCCAAATCCCTAGGTTCGGCACTAATATAATGCCTGCCTTTTTTATTAATTTGACGGATTTTGTTAATACAGTGGATTCCGCTTAATTGGGACACCGCTTAGTTGGGACAGCCGCTTATTTGGGACAAATCTCAAAGAAACCAAACCAAGAAGCCAATAGTAAATTAGTATGTTTAATTGGGACAGCCGCTTAATTGGGACAAAAAGCCTCGGTCCCGATGTGTCCCAATTAAGCGGAATCGACTGTATATCTTGATTACTGTAGGAATTCATTATAATATCATAAACCTAAAGCCGCTAAACACAGGGGCGGACTGGTGTCAATTCAGGCCCGGGCGCATTAGAAAAATAGGCCCCTAAATATTCGGTGTCCTGGTTGCGCGCCTGGTGCGCCCGTCTACAAATACGCCTATGACAAAACGCTGGTATAAAATGTATGTTTAACCATACGTATGAATGTACATGTCACATTTTCTGAAGTTAAGTATGGAGTGAGTATAGGCTGTAAGTATTGGCGTAGCGAATTTAACTCGCGCCCGGTGCACAATACCTTTTTTAGCGCCCCCCCCCATTCGAAAACAATAGAATATTACATGTAAAATATAGTGAGTAGCCCCCGGGGCATGATGCCCCCTCACTACGCCACTGCCTGTAAGCAGGCACGCCGAGAGGGGGATCGGGGGGGTCATTGCCAGGGGGCCCGCATCTGTAAAAGGGGCCCGGCCGCCCCGACCATGTCAATTTTTTCACGACTCATTGTTTATTAAGGGGCCCGCAATGATGTCCTGCCCTGGGGGCCCTGGTTGGCTCTCGGCGCCCCTGCCTGTAAGTAGTTGCACTAGAATGTTGTTCATGTTTAACGATTTGTTAATCCTGTAAAGTAAGAATGTACAGTGTCAGTTGGTGTAAAGGCCGTGTGCTCGTTGTAGTCCCATCGACATCACGCGTAACCCGCGCACTCGCCCTAATGCCTGGTGACTGCTTCTAAGGCTCTAGGGAACTAGGCAAATGGATGAAGTGACGTTAGTAAGAAAGACGCATTTGAAAACGGTACAAATTATCGTCGAAGAGAAATCTTATTAAGGGCCTCCCAAACAGTTGACGTACTTTGGTTTAGAAGAAAAGAATCTGGAGATTTAGAACTGGTGGGCCACAATGAAGCCAACACAACTCCAGAGGCGTACCTAGGGAGGGGGTACAAAATCGAAAGTCCCCCGGGCCCCAGCCTGAGGGGCCCCAATTTTTTTTTACATTAAATATCAAGTGCATTATCTTATGTCATGTTGTCGAATGTCAAAATTCAGGGGCCCCCAAAGAGGTCAAGTGCTCCCAAATCCCTCAGTTCGGCACTGCGTGACAACTCCCTTAGTAAAAAAAAATGCACGACCATATGTAGCGGTCTTATTTTTGGGGGAGTGTTTGTTTGTTGCAAGGCTGTATCAAACATAGAGGTTTATCTTAGGCCCCGCAAAATGACACGCCCAAATCCCCGCGTGGGGCAAAGGTCGCCTCTGGGGTGGGGCAGGGCATCGTTATCAGCGTTGAAAGGGCCTTAGACGGTGGCTATGAAGTATTTAGTTGCGGGTCGCAGACGATTTTCAGGTGGGTCGGCACAAAAATTTATATTTACAGTTAAAATATCGAGAACCTGTATATGAATACTTACATCCAGGGTGGCCTTAACGAACTGACGGGCCCAATTTAACGGATGCTTGAGAGGATCCTCTTCTATTTTTTTTACATTACTATTAATTAGCTAAAAGTTAATTGCATTGTCTTCTCTGGGCATAGAATATTAGGCTTTAAATGGATCGCGAAAATGAGATGAGGAAACGGTGAAAGCTTTGGGTCTGTATTAAGTTAAATGCATTGTCTTCTCTGGGCATAGAATGTGTCTGGCTTTAAGGTGGCTTCTAGGGCATACCAGAAAGGCAGACGGGCTCAGGGCAGGACACGCAGAAAGGCATTGCCATTAGCAGCATTTGTTATTTTATTGAAAAAACATTTGGGTGGGGGGGGGCATCTCTAAGACTTTCTTCAAACAGCAAATCTACAGCCCGACCCTGGCTAAATCCGACCATCTTTCTGTACGCCATGTTATCTCATACTCCCATGACATGCTTTCTCACACTCACACATTTACGAAATTCAATTTAAATACATTTCAGGAAAAATTTTATTTCAAGGAAATAACCAGCATAACAAAAATGTACAATATATATGTGTACATGTAAAGATAATAAAGCTAACTAGACTAGAAAAAAACTAACCTTTTTGTACAGTTGATTTGTGTTGCACTTAAATATGTGCATGGAATAGTAATCAAAATAAAAAAATGCACTTTAAGACAAAATAAAACAATAATAATTAGGAATTCCATACAGTATGCTATGAAAAGAAAATAACGTTTTAAACTAATGTTTTCTTGTGCTTTGCCAGACGGGACGATGGGTTCTGGGGAATGAGAGAGAATCATACTTAAGGAGATCGTTGTAGCACTGTATTAAAATACAACATTTGGTCCCTTGTTGATGTTTTATTAAAAGGATTCTTTAAACCTGTTTAATTTAAGAATTATGACAGTTCACAGTGATGTTAAAACTGGACATGATTAACATTTTGAGATCAACAAACAGATTTTATATCAGCAATATCAGTGAAAAGTGATAATTTTTGTAATTTTAAAAACAGCAGATTTTAAACAGTAAAAAGCTTCAAAATGAACTTCACCTAAAATTTTTTATTTGAATTTTATAAGTAACAGTATACATGTATATTGCTAACCAGGTTTACATAAAAATGTGTACCCAGAATGTTAATTACTTGAACATAAAATGTTATAAAAATATTTTAACATTTAATAGTACTTTTTACAAATACAATAAAAAAGTAAAAAGAATTAATTTTTGTTACAATATTTGGATGTTTGTCCATGATTTAAAAAAAATTGTTACAAATTGTTAAAAATTTTCAAATTTTGTAATGATATATAAAAAAAGCAATACATTATTGACAATAAATATAAAGATTATATGATTGTTTACAGTGAAATAAATTCCAAAAACTATTGGAAAAAAAATCGCCAATGCTAATATGATGTTCCTTAAGTAAAAGTAAAGTTCCCTTAGCCCTTACGGGCCATCGGGCAAATGAAGTGTAGAATTCATCTGTTTCTATAACCTCTGCATATGAAGGGGTTGTGTGGTTAGCACAACGCCCAGCCGCCTTTACTTCCCCAACTTAAGTCAGGTACCCATTTAAAGCTTGGTGGACTTGTGGGACGACTTTGGAACACATTTCACCTGGAAAAATTTCCATAGTTCTCACCGAGGATTGAACCCAGGACTCTCAGGTCGACAGTCGAGCATCTACACCACTCGGCCACCCATCCCATGATGTTCCTTAACATAAACAATAATGAAAAAAAAAAAAAAAGGTTGAGTTCAGAAAAAAAAAAAAATACTTTCACGACGGACACCTGGCACAGTTGCTTAATTTACAGCTAATGTAACATGAATTATTAAAGTGATTTAAAATTTTAAAAAAAAAAAAAAAACGCAATTGAATAAACACAACTCAACATGTGTGATAATATAAAAAAAACTTCATAATCGATTGAAAATTAATTAAGGCAACATATCAACTTTATAGCACATTTGGTAACAGAAAAAAAAAATGAACAACCAGATGTATACATTTCAGAATATCTTGAATTAAGGCTACAGTATCTACAAGATAAAAAATGATGGTTAATTTACTACTGGTACTGAATTTGAGAAAATTAAAGCACCATATCAATGCATTTAGTCCAAATGCATATTACTTTACAATGTATAAGTAAGTTTTTCTTTTTTTTGATTTAATAATTTAAAATGTTTGATAAATAGCCAACGAAAAAAAAAAAGGGGGGTAAAAATAAGTTCAAACTCAATAACAACGAATTACAAAAAAAAAAAAATTTCCAAAAGCATAAAAAAAAAAAAAAGTGAACAACTGAATAACATTCGATGATGATACAACTTTCAATAACTTTATAAATAATGAACATCTATGAAGATCAGAAAATTGTGAACATTAGTTAGTCAATACAGGAAAAAAAAAATGCCAACATTTGGACAGCACCAAGGTTGAAAAATAAAAGTAGAACTAACAAAAAAAAGTCTATCCATAAAAAATATATATTTTACTTGTGCTTACAGGAAAGTGAGCTTTAACATCTGCTGACCTCATGTCAAAACAGTAAGTGGCACTGACAACGAAATGACAGGCCCAAATTTTTTTTTTAGTACATCATCATCATGAGTAAATAGAAAGTAAAGTTCCTTTAAGCCCCAAAGGAATCATCAGGGGCAGTTGAAGTGTAGAATTCATCTGTTACAGTAACCTGTGTGGTTAGCACAACACCCAGCCGCCTTTACTTCCCCAACTTAAATTCGGGTTCCAATTTAAAGCTGGGTGGACTTACACCAGGACCTGAAAAAAATTCCAATGTTTTCACTGAGATTCGAGCCCAGGACTCTCCGGTCGACAGCTCTACACCGCACAACCGCCCGTCCCTTACATAACATCATGAATCAAACTCTTTTGTTTGTGCATGTCTAAAGTTTTTTTTTTCTTAAAATAATGTACAACTGTATTAAAACAATTTTCTGCAATAGGAGGCTAAAATGTTTTGTTATAAGGCTATTCGGTGGTAAATATGAGTTCATGGGTTAGTGTAGGAATAGTGTCTAAGTGTTCATCTAAACATGATATTCAAGAAAATAAACTATAGCCTCCTAGACCAACATGTCAAAGATGAAACATCTTATTCTCAAAATTTTAAGGTTCACACCTTAAATAGCAAAACAACAACTTAATTTATCAGCATCTATAAACCACATTTTACTAGTAGCCACTTCTCTTGATTTATAAATCTACTTACTAGCAGTTGGAATGGTGGTTATATATATAACTGCATCTCCTACACAACCCCTCCCAACATATCATACAGACTTACAAGGTATCAACTTTAACAAGAAAAAAACAACTTTACATCCCTTGTCAACATTCTCTTAATTTATAACTCTACTTAACAGTAAAGAGTGGTGGTGGTGGTGGTGGGGAGGGAGTGTGTTCTCTGTTAGGATTGGTGTAAAAATATTGTTAGCCCATATAAGGCCCATAAAATTATACATCTTGACTGCAGCTCTCATGGCTTCAAGTAAATATACAATCATCTTTAAACATCAACATAATAATTTATATTCAAGGTAAAAAATGTTTAACTTTCACAACTGGCCAAGATTATTGTATCATGATACTACAATAACAGACATTTTTAACTGCTTTCTGGTATCACAAATATTAAATATATATATATAGATATATTTAAAAAAAAAAACATTGATCGTCAGCGAAGTTAAAAAAAAAAAAGGAATTTTTAAATCTGTAGGCTTGTAATTAACATTAATATATTCAGATTATTTTTTAAGCTATGCCATGGATAAAAAATGAGAATTAAAAAAAAATGTCTTCACATTACAGTGATGCAAATTATTAACAATTTATATACAATTCTAACTGCTTTTTACAACTCATAATAATTTTATTTCCTAATCTAAAATCTGCAGAAAATTTAAGAGAATTATGATAGTTCAAAATTGAAAATGAAATGTAGATTACACATGAAATGAAACGCTGACAAGAAAATATTTTGTTCAGTCAGCAAAAAAAATAATTCATTTAATAAAACAGAATAAAAAGAAGTCACTATGTAATTCGGTTCATCAGATGGTAATAATTATAGAAAACAGTCCATTGCATATCATTTAAAAAGCATGTGACCCACTGTCAAAGCCAGCAAACACCTAGGGTCTGAACATTTTATCTTTTTTTTTAAAAAACATGGTTTGTTTAATGCAATAGATACCATTAACAAATTATTGTTATATCTGATGTGATAAAATCATAAAATGATGTACACAACTAGTTTGTATGCATCCATACCATTAAAAATAAATATCACATATTGATAACAAAACATCAGAGGCATGACAGGCAATTAGCATAAGGCCCCTCAAAATCATACTATGCAATTCATTCAAGAAATACATTTATTTTTATTTAAGTAACTTTTGACTAAGCTAAGAATTAATTGGCGAAGTTTTCAATATGAAAAATTATGAAAAGTGTCAAACACTGTTGCAAAGGAAATTTTTTTTAGCAACCAGTTACTAATTTTTTTTAGTAATTATATACTCTAAGGCTCAAATGAATCATTTAAAACAATTTTTTTTGACATCATGCACATCTGAATCGTTAGTTAATCGATTCTTTTGGGAGGAATGTCATCATCATCAACATCTTCTATCGCTGGAGCAGATGGGCTTGCTGGCAAGCCATTATTTTTTAGTTTTGTGGCAATGTCGTCATCATCAGCCTTTATGCTGTGAGTGTCTTTGAATTTTTTCCACAGGTGATTCACCAGATCAAGAGCCAACATGTCTCCAATATTTGTGGCTACTATTCTCATTACAAAAACACCATCTGTCCTCAGGTAGTTCTTGACGAACTTCTTGAACAGCTTGTTTTCCTTTTGTTTGTTGATGTGGAGGAGGATGAAATATTTAGAAAAGAAATCCTCACCTGTCTTCGGCAAAACGGTCTTCACGATCCACTGTATCAGGTTGACCGAGTTGAAAACGAGAAGCATGACCAGCCAAAACCAGAAGATGAGGTACATTTTCTCAAGGAAAAGGTTGATGGAAAGCACACATTGAAGGGTGAATGTCTGCAGGTTCTGGAGTTGTCTGATTTTGTAGTCGCACCAACCGACACGAGGGAATGTGTGGTGATCCTGCCAGCTGCCTTTTTTGAAAAGGGTCTCGGTGGCCTTCACCCCGAACATCCAAAAATTTAGATCCAGGAATGCAGACAGGAGAAAAAATTGGCAAACCACATTGGCGAAATACAAAATCTTAGTAAACATGTAAAGGCCACTGAGGTAGGTCCCCGAGCGTTTCCCAAAGCAGAACATGATACGAGAGAACTTGTCTCTGAAATTGGTGAGGGCATTATATCTGTACTGCGAATAGGTGACCAGCCATCTGTCGATAAAGTGAGCTATGTGAGACATTTTTTCCTCTCTCTTCTCATGAGTCAGCATGGAAGTGTCTAGGGCCATGCTGATTATTTTTGACACATTTAAACCAGAGTATTTTTTCAGCTCTTGCCACACGAGATGTGGGAAGTAAAAAAGGAATGCCTGAATGAGGAAGACGATGAACACCCATCTGTAGTAGCTGACATCGTTGTACCATCTGCAAAATAAAAAAAAACAATACAGTTGTAACAGAAATAACACAGGATGTTTAGTCATATTTTTTTTTGAATTGTTTATATAATAAACATATTTAGTTAATAATACATGTATGTATGTATATATATTTATATATATATATATGCTTATCCAATTTTTTTTTGAAAACAAAGCAATGGCTGATAATACAAATTTAAATAATGAAAAGTAAATTGCAACTGTCAAGATAAAATTAATATTTTTTAACAGACATACAATTTTTGTCACAAAAATCTAAATTTTATGATTAAAAAAAAAATCTTGGTCTATTAATAACTATGGTGGGAAAAAAACAACTTATATCAATAGGAGATAATTATCTTTTCAATTTGTATGCTGCACAAAAAACTGCATCGGATTTAATAGCAAAATGACCCTAAAACAGACTCAAACTTCAAAAACAAAATCCAATGTCAAATTAACCTCAGGCATGTTGACAGAAAAAAAAACAGGTTACAAGCAAGAGAAGGGAAGCAGTGGAGAGCGGCAGGTAGGGAATGAAATGTCATGCCTTAAAAGTAAACAGTCCTGTTTACCTGTCCTCCTCAGCAGCTGGAATGGCCTCCTCGAAGGGAACATTGTACATCGGATGAACCCAGCAATAGCTGTCAGAATACTGTTGGTAATGCTTTTTACCATATTGAGCTGGCACCCAGCAGTGAATGGGATCGCCCACATATTGTTTGGCCCCTATGCCTGTTATGGGATTCACGCATAAGAATAAATCAACGGGGAAAAAATAATAATAATAATATAAAAATGAAAAAATAAAATTATGCTATCAAATGACAATTATGTCCAGATAAATTTAGTATATCAATTTATTATTAGCTAGAATCTTAAAGATTTGATTGATTATACTGTTTAGTATTTATTAAGTTAGCAAATTTTCAATAATCTTTTGAAGTATGACCAGTAAAAATGCAGTTTGATAAAATTTAACAGGTTAAAAAAATTCTATGTCAACTTGAAAGAAATATTTTTTACATTAAGTGACTGAATGGTTTGAAGAATGTTACAAACATCATTAAATTCTGATTCATAAATATTTTATCCTTCCCTCCCCCCAAAGCTTTTAAAGATATCGAGCCAACCAAAAACTTACCCATGGCTAGAGCGAACAGCAAGCCCACAGTGGCCCAGTGATTTAACTGATCAACTGCATCATCATCTCGAACTTTATTTCTTAGAGCAATGTTTGCAAAACTGGTCAGGATTGTGCTAATAATTGGTGCCCTGTGTAGAAATAATGAGCCATAAAGAGTTCAATTTTTAATGAAGGATAAAAAACTGCTAATTAGAAAAGAAGTTCATTTTTAATTAACCCAATTCCCAATAAAAAAATAAAAGATAAAATCATCGTAAGAATCTCGCTTTAAAAAACAAATTTCTAAAAATTATTTTATTTTATCAAGGGTCACATAAATGTAATTTAGACATTTAAAAAATTAATTTAAACTATTCTAAAACACTTGAATCGCTTGTAAATATTATTTGTAGATAAACCAAATTTTCTTACATGCAATAAATTTATATTAATGCTAATTTAAGTTAATTTAGTGAAATTAACTTTTAAGATAAAGTGAAAAAAAAAATGAAAGAAAATAACTCTTATAAGCTTTATATTAAATTTGCTCATAAGTAATTAAAGAGCTCCAGTCAGGCAGTAATTATATTTTAATAATAAAAATGACTTAAGTTAGTTCAAAACAAGGTTGTCTGAAATTATAATAAAGTATTTTAAAGTATACAGACTAAAACATAACTTGAAGAACATACCAGACACACTATGAACTTAACATTTATGTGTGTGGTATTCTTAAAATAAAAGTAGGACACTCAACTAGAAAATTATTTGACCCATTCCTGATTCCAGGCCGAATTAGGCACTCAGGCTAAAGCTTTTACAAGAATGTAAAGATGTCTTACAGTCAGCAAGACTAACCGTAGTAATTCTTTCAGGGAAATAAAAAAAAAAATGTGTTGTTATGATACTTACATTTCTATGAACCAGTTGTTATTTTAGTTTGGTGAATTAATATCTGCAATATCAGTAAATATTAAACGTTAAGAGACCTAATATGAGTAGAAAAAAAAAAAAATGTAACATGAATTTCAATGCAAAAGAAATTTAAACATTCTTTTTTTAAAACTAGAATTATGAAAATTCAACTGAAGCAATCAAGGCTGGTTAACTTGGTGATAAAAACTTTAAGTCAATAATAAAATAATTAAAAAATTGATTAAACTTATACAGTACTTTAAACATCTTTTGATGTGATCTTTATTGACAAGGTTGAAATTAAAAGTACATACTAATAGTATTACTATCTATGCCCTATAAACTATAGTCTAATAATGGCATAGGACAGGCTGTACAAACATTGATAATGTCAATTAACCATCCAAACTAATGTGTCCAAAGCTTAATGCACATTTTGCCAAATAAAAAAAAAAAAAACTATATTAATTCCTTTTTTTGGGTGTTCTTATAGGAGGGGTAGAAGTGTCATATTTTGACTCGTCATTGTCAAGTCGATGAGGAGAAATCAGGATGATGGTGCCAAAAAAAAAAATGAAAGACAGAAGAAGGTGCATTATTTTTTTATTTCTAAAAAAACTATTTGCTTTAATGAAATCAGTCACTTAAATTCTAGATATACTTAGATAATTTCCAAAGTTATATAAGAGATTACAAGTCTTAGTAGAAAGGTGCAGATCTTTTTAACAGCTGTTACTGTTAGTATTGCATAATAATTATATAGGTGAAAAAAAAGGATAATAATTATTTCATAATACTATTCATCAACAGGTTATAATAATTTAAATAAGATAACATAATAGATAAAATATAAAAAGTGCTATAGAAAATAAATCAGTATCTAATCAGCTATTTTATTTTTAGATTTATCACTGA
The DNA here is from genome assembly GCA_021962125.1 of Bulinus truncatus. Lineage (NCBI taxonomy): Eukaryota > Metazoa > Mollusca > Gastropoda > Planorbidae > Bulinus > Bulinus truncatus. The sequence continues at coordinate 1,457,521 of JAGDYQ010000115.1, forward strand.
AAGTTATCAAAACGAATTGCATTGAAATGACTATCTCTGTTTCTAGCAACTTTGACTTTGATTGTGCAACAGAATATTATATCCTAGGGCGAGGCTATATTAACATTCCATGCTCTGTCTTATCTGTACTAAGATTACTTAGATTGTTATAGGCTTATAAGACATACTATCTATAAAATATCAAAAGAAATAATAGACCTGGTTATAAATTTTAATAAATATGATCAATACTAAATACCATGTCAAGTCACACATGTGTGTGAAAGAGTAAATCCCAAGCCCATGTGAAAGTGTAGAGTGAATTCTTACAATATTTTAAATAAGTTTTAAATATTATTAATAAATTATAGTAAGTCAAAGTTACAATGTATTAATAACACTTTTGTCAACATACTAGTAGCAATTCAAAAGATAAATCATTTAAATGAATTTAATAAATTATTTATGTAATAATCTAATATCATCGCCACTATAATCAGTAATATGTAGTGTTATCACCAGAAGTTCTGTCTTGGGGGAGTTAGAAGATAGGAAAATAAGGCCTTGTCCTCCCCTTCCTCTGATAATTCCCCCCCCCCCCCCGGCCAGTACAAGTATCTAATTAAAGATTTTAATTTCATCCATAATCTATCATATAAACATTTGCATAGCCCCCCCCCCCCTCCTCCAAAGATGAAGACTAACACAACTGCTTATCCGTTGTCGTTGCACACATATTCCTGCCTAGTGCCATTTCTGATTTAGATAACCATTTTGATATTTAACACAGCCTATAACTATGTTACAGGTCTCAATCTAATCTTTAAAAGTCTTTCAAGTCAAGAGCGCCAAAGCGAAATGCAAAACGCGGTACATTATTAAATTAGTATAAATCCTACAATAAATACTAGAATTAATTTCTTAATAAATAAAATGTAAATACAAACTGTAAAATTGGAAGTATCACAAACTAATATTGTGTATATATCCGTCTATTCTAGACTGTGTACTGTTTCAAGATAACATTTTGGCCCGAAAATTGGGGATAGGCTACCTACTATTACTGCTACTCTGCTAGATCCTATTTGATTTGTTGCAGTTATGATCGCTCGTAAACACTGGTCTTAGCAGACTGGTGAGTTATTTTTAAATATTTTATTAGGTCATGGTTCATTTCCTGAGATATTTTTAACAGAAAGACAAAGCGTTTCAGTATAATGTGATATAAAAATTCATCTGTCACGTTAGATTCATTGTAAACTTATGAGAACAGTATCCTACTAATTCTTTTGAATTTAAAAGTATTTTTTATAAGCTCACAACATATCACAAGTTTTTTTTTATAAGCCCGATATTATCTCGATTTAAACGCCTCCAAAATAAAAAGCTTTATAATTTAGTAATTTTACCATAAACTAATTGTTAATTCAAAATGTAATAAATTATACATTTGGCAAGATCTGTAGTTCTATAATTAGTTCAATAAGTTACCTACATATGATAGTCAATGAAATCTTTTTCCTCCGTCATTTGTTCTGGCAGTCACTAACAATTGTACATTTCTGGAAATGGAAGGGGGAGGGGGGAAGCAATACCGGGCAGTTTCTACTCTACGTGACAAGTTCAACATGTGCAATCAAGGTCTCGCAAAGTTGCCTACAACCCTTCCTCCGAGTCCCTTCTCGGTCAATCCTCCTAGGCCTTTTCTGCATCTCTAGCCAAACCCTCCTCACCCCCTCCCCCTCCACCTCTCTTTCTCTCCCCATCTAATTTCGCTCGTTTATTTTCCCCCACGACCAAGGTCCATACTCTCACCCCTCATCTTAAAAAAAAAATGGTATGACCAAGAGGTCACACTGTGTGTTAAAGAAGCCAGCACGTGCAGGTTTGTTTTCTGTAAATGACTGTTGAGAGTTGGGGGGGGGGGGGTGGTTGTGTACAACCAGTTAAAGAAACAAAACTAATGATTACATCAGACCAATCTAAAGTACGCTAGTTTGCGTCACTTTATGAAGAACATAAAAATGTTGCTTGATTTCTTTCCGAATTTATTTTCTACCCCCATACAGTGGCGCAACCAGGCCAAATCATCAATACATAATTAATGTTATAAAGTTACAAAAAAGACTGTCAAACTGTCTTTTTTCATAATGTGAAACCCCTCCCCCCCATTTTTTGCTGGTTGAGCCACTGCCCACATAGTTGCAAGAAATTGAGCACTATCTTGGTGAACGTCTTGCATCTGATGCATTATCATGGCTAATGGTCAGTGTCGTAGGAAGGGTTTGCGGCCTTCAAGGCGCCGATCTAAGAATGGTCGCCTAAATAGCACTGTTAAATATATTTTTTTGCACTTTTTCAGATGCGGAGGAGGGCGCCAAAAAAATGTAATTCGCCCAGGGCGCCACAATAGCTAGCTACGGCTCTGCCATTGGTTTTTTTTTTAAAAGTCAAGAACAAGTGCCGTTGACTTGACAGTTTTGTGATTAATTTTTAAACTTATGTCTTATCTCGCTGAAAGAATTCAAAATCAACTAATTGGGCAGAGGTGAATGTACTAAGTCTAAGTACCACCGGACAACATTAACCCCCCCCCCACCTTTTCAATCCAATCCAAATCATCCCCCCCCCCCCGTTACCCAATTGTCAACAATTGGTTCGTGCGTCATGCAGGGCAGATTACAATTTGTCTTGTTTTCTATTAGTCATTTGGTAAACGCACACATAAAACAGGAAAATAAACTTTAAGCAGTCATGGCATTTTTTCAATACGCACATTTTGGAGGGAGGTATGCAGACGAACTAATTATCCAGTTTTAAAAACAGAGTAACCAGCTCAATACTTTTGTGTGACTAGGTGCAGCAGTGACATTCATTATATGTTTAAATGTATACCTGTGTGTGTGTGTGTTTGTGTGTGTGCATGCGTGTGTATTTTGTTGATTTCTTTAAAAGAATGGTACAGGAAATAAAAAATGTATGGGTTTAAACTTGAATTGTTTTTGTTTATTGTAATATGAGCTAAAATATGCGCTAATGTTTAACATATACATTTATATGTATTTGTTAGTCATCAATTTATGAAACTACATATTTATTACTTTTATACTTATTAAAAACTATTAACATTTACAATGATTTTTAAAAAGTGCAAAAAAAAATATTTGTCAGAAGTGGGATTTGAACCCACGCCTACAAGAGTAGACTGCGACCTGAACGCAGCGCCTTAGACCGCTCGGCCATCCTGACATATTAAAATCTTGAAATTTTAAGTATATATTTAAACATATTTTGTCGATTTGTGGCCTAGAATTTACACATTCAATGAAGGTTAAAATGCAGGTTTTAGTATCATACATGTATTGTGAGTTTTACTGTGACTACATTTTAACTTCGTCTGTTAGTTACTGTTGGGTCTAGACTGGTCTCTGAGTCTCTGAGAGTCTGAGGTTGTCTATGTTGTTTATTAATAGTAGGCTGGCTAGGCTGACTACGTCTACACTCAGAGTTTGTAAAAAAAAGAAAACTTTGGTCATATCTGACGAAAGAAGAATACTATCTTTTACCTTGTTCTGTAATTATGTGACTTCCCTTTACACCACATAAGAGCATATGCTATTGTCAGGATTGGTGTCTCTTATTAATTGCTATTGCTTTGAAGCTTCGGAGTAGCGGCGAAAAAAATATAAATATTATCAGAGGTGGGATTTGAACCCACGCCTACAAGAGTAGACTGCGACCTGAACGCAGCGCCTTAGACCACTCGGCCGTCCTGACTACACTATTTTATGTAATGATCAAAAAAGAATTAATTCTATTGTTTAGGTATAAACAAAGGTAAGTAAATCTATCACAAGTAAATTACAGTTGTGATGACTGAGTTGCCTCCCCAGAAACGGATTGGAAAATAATGAATGAATGATGACTTGTGGGAATGAGTTACATCATAAACGACACACCTTGAATCTAGGGCATCCAAGAAAAATTATAGGGCCCGATACAGCAAAGGCTTTTGGGCCCAATTAAAAAAATAATTAAAATTTTCAAATTATACGTTCGACGGAAAACAAATTGTGGGCGGTTCTGGCTTTATGGGCCCCCATTCGAATTTCATGGGCCCTATTCGAGTTTTATCATCACGGGCCCCCTTTGAGCTTCATGGGCCACATTCGAGTTTCATGGCCCCCCTTTGACCTTCATGGGCCTCGAGCAATTCTCCTTAGACCAGCCTGTGACAAATGACAGGTCATAGGAATAGACAAAAGAAGATATTACAAGGACTGAAAAGAGTCGTAGCCAGCCATTGTGACGCCTTGTGCTTGTTACATATTTGTGTGCACCCTCCTCCCAATCTGAAAAGACAAAAAAAAAAAAAAAACATTTCACAATTCTCTTTCGGTGGCCCCCACCTAATTGGACGCCCTGAGTGGTCGCACAACACTCAGTACCCTTCTTACGCCACTGGAACTGAATTATAGTTGTCTCAGTTACCCTATCTATACACTTTTATTATTATATTAATTGAAGTTGTGTTCTTATACAAATTACAGTGGATTCCGCTTAATTGGGACACCGCTTAATTGGGACAGTCGCTTATTTGGGACAAATCTCAAAGAAACCAAACCAAGAAGCCAATAGTAAATTTGTATGTTTAATTGGGACAGCCGCTTAATCGGGACAAAAAGCCTCGGTCCCGATGTGTCCCAATTAAGCGGAATCGACTGTATTCCCATTTTTATGTGTATTTATGTGTTCATAGGTATATGTGAAATAGGCATACTCACCGGTATCTTACTGAATTTTAGTTTAAGCGATTAAGTTCTTTAACTATACTTGTATTTATAATCATATTTTCGCTAAGCATATTTTTGATTTATCCATTAAAAGACCAGCTGTCCATCACAAAAAACATTAGAATTTATGCCGCCACGACAATTTTATTTTGGGATCGGATGGCCAAGTGGTGTAGATACTCGACTGTCAAATCTGAGAGTCCTGGGTTCGATCCTCGGTGATAACCATGGGAATTTTTCCAAGTGAAATGTGTTTCAAAGTCGTCCCACAAGTCCACCCAGCTTTAAAGTTGGGGAAGTTAAAGGCGGCTGGGCGTTGTGCTAACCACACAATCCCTTCTTATGCTGAGGTTATAGAAACAGATGAATTCTACACTTCATCTGCCCCGATGGCCCTTTAGGGCTAAGGGAACTTTACTTTTTTTTTTTTACATATTTATTAAAACATTAGTAATGGTGTAAATAATTCAACATAAATTATATAGTCTGTTGTGTGGGGTCAGGGTCAGGACTGCAATATTTTGCCTGGGGATTCATAAAAGAACCGAAATATTGTGTCTACCAGGTCTTCGGAAAATGAGTGCAACCGATCACATACCAGGGGCCCCTGCCCATAGAAGTAAGGTAAAAAAAAAGTTCCCTTCTTAGCCCTAACGGGCCTTCGGGGCAGATGAAGTGTAGAATTCATCTGTTTCTATAACCTCGGCATATGAAGGGATTGTGTGGTTAGCACAACGCCCAGCCGCCTTTACTTCCCCAACTTAAAGTCAGGTTGTGGGACGACTTTGCATCAAATTTCACCTGGAAAAATTCCATGGCCATCCGTCCCACATAGAAGTAAGGTATTTGTTTTAAAAAGATTTTAAGATTCAGAGGCGTAAGTAGGGTGGGGTTGGGGGGTCCAAATTCGAAAGTCCCCCCGGGCCCCAGCTTGAAGGGGGCCCCTACAAGTTGTTTTTACATTAAATATTAAGTACATTATCTCATGCCATGGTGTCGAATGTCAAAATGCAGGGGCCCCCAAAGAGGCTAAGCCCCTCTCCGGGCCGCCAAATCCCTAGGTTCGGCACTGCCAGTAGATTTGGTGGAAGTGTGATCACAGTTCGTCTTCATAACTAGTGGCGGATTTAGGTCATTTGAGGACGATCTCAGGCCCAATAAAAATGGGAGAGGGGGAAAATAATGATACTAGGATAAAACCCCTCTTTTTTAGGGGCCCTTCTAAATTCAGATTAGTTGGCGACAGCACTGACTGTACATTAATGAAGTGTTGATAAACAAATGTAAACAAAGCCACTCTCCCGTCTTTAAAGCTACGTCTTTCACCCTCCTTGCTCAATTATCGATCATCTCTTTCTGACTGGCTACCGCATTTTCTTCCCTTCTCACCCACTTTCTCTCTCTCACACACTTTTTCTCTCTCATTTTTTTAACATCCCCCTCTTTCCGCGTTTCTATCCCCGTATCTCTCTCTCTCTCTCTCTCTCTCTCCCCCTCTCTCATCTTTTTAACAACCCTCTCTTTCCGTGTTTCTATCCCCGTCTCTCTCTCTCTCACTCCCTCTCTCTCTCTCACTCCCTCTCTCTCTCTCTCTCTTTCTCATCTTTTTAACAACCCTGTCTTTCCATGTTTATATCCCCGTCTCTCTCTCTCTATCCTTTTCTCTCTCTCTCCCCCCTCTCTCTCTCATCTTTTTAACAACCCTCTCTTTCCGTGTTTCTATCCCCGCCTCTCTCTCTCTCTCTCTCTCTCTCTCTCTCTCTCTCTTTCTCTCTCTTATCTTTTTAACAACCCTCTCTTTCCGTGTTTCCATCCCCGTCCCTCTCTTTCTTTCACCCAGTGCCCTGTAATGATAACCACGTAAATCTTCCCTTATTCTCCCCTTATGAAATCTATAAACTGATGAAAACACCGCCAGAGAATATTTCTGCTGTTGTCCTTCACAGTCGATGGCCCAGTCTATTGACAAAGTTTTTTTTTTCGGTCAATGAAGACACAGGACAATGTATTCCCGATGGATTTGATCTCATTAACTTCCCAGTCAGTTGGAGAAATTGGGAAACCGCTTTTTTTTTTTTTCATAACTAAATAGCTCTTAGGTTTGATGGAGAAGATCCATTTAAAGATGTCAGTGTTGAAAACTAGAATAATTTATTTTTAACAGTACCGGTAATACAAATAGTCTGAAGTCAAACTAAAAAAAAAAAGATAACGAAGATCAGAACATAAATGTATTCAACAAAAAACAACAACAATAAAACAGCAGCTTACAAACATCCACATTAAATACTATATATAAGAACAGCGTGTAAGTAAGAAATTAAGAAAGAAAGAAAGAAGCCGAATTGAACTTGCGCGCGAATGCTGTATCGTGCCACACCAACTTGCCTCTGTGCAGCAAAATGCCATAGTGAAGTATTTTTTTTTTTACTTTTCAGTGTATTTTTATAAATTAAAAGCTTATTTTTTTTAATGCCTCGTTTTGATTTTAACATTGAGAGAATTAATTACTGTTTAAACAAATAATCCTAAGTTATTAGCGTTGACGGGTAAAAACGTAATTTGTGACGTATGAAATATAGGTCATTCCTGCACATTAGTTAGGCGGCATATTAGATGGGTGACATAAATTAGCACCCATATATTTAACTTATGGTGTTTGGTTTGGTTCGTTGATTGGTTTTGTTGGTTTGATTAGTTGGTTCGGTTGGTTTGTTTGGTTGGTTTGGTTTTGTTTGGTTTGGTTGGTTAGCGTAAAACGTAAATTGTGACGTACGAAATGTAGGACATTTCTGCACATTAGGTAGGTGGCATAAATTAACAGCCATATCTTTACCCAATGGTGTGTTAGAAATGTTTCAAGTGTCATGTTTGAACTCTCGACTTACCGGGCAACGCCGGGTATACTGCTAGTATACATATCTAATATATCTTACCATATATTGATAGGCGCTATCTTAATTTCATCCAAATGTAGTGTCATAACATTATCTTCAAAATCCTCCATATATGTCTTATTGGACTACCTGAACAGGCAAGGCTTTACTAGCACATGTGTTCATCATGTCGACTTGATTTGAACTTCTTTACTCACTCTCATTTCATTTATGATCAGTCGACCAGCTTATTAAACACATTAACATATTCATCCCCATCTGTCTGAGCTAAAATTTTCTCTTATTGTTATTAGTACTTTTTCCATTAAGAATCAGCTCATGCCAAGAATTTTATACCACAAATGGATGCAAACTATTAAATATTAAAAAAAAACAACACACACACAACATCAACACAACAACTCCCCTCTCTTTCACCAGGGGCCGTGGCCTAGGAACCCCGCGAAATAAGGGGCCCCCCAAAAAAGCTAAAGTCTCTATTTTTCAAAATGGGGCATTAAATTTTTTGTTAGCCTATGGCTCCTAGAATTGTAAATCCGGCCCTGTGTACAGTGAGTTACTTACAACACAAGGGCGACAAGCTGTATGCCTAATTGTTTTCGGTTTGTCTCCCATGGTCTTGTCTAGACAGGAACGATTGTTGTTTATAGTTTTCATAATGAAATAAAAAAAAAAGCCATGATAATCAAACAACGGCTTATCATGATTGCTTCCCATTGAAGAGCTAATCTACAGTACAGTCGGTACAGTCCAGTTAGTCTTGACGTTTCCTCTGTATCTAAGATGAAGTTTTTTCAAAGCAATCTGGTCAAACATAAGAGGTGGAAAGTGAGAATATAAAAAAAACAAAAACTCTAACAGGGGAGGACACACTGAAAAAAAGCGAAGGTGGATTCAACAAAAAATACAGCTATAGTATATACTGTTTTTTTTTTGTTGTTGTTGTTAAAAACAGTTCTTTCTAATCAATTAAAAATAAAAGCTACCACATTTATTAAAAAAATATGATTGGCTCACTTGACAATGAATGTAGCGCAAGCTAACTGTTATATTTCAAAACAAACGCATTTGTATGCATGCAGTTACAGAGTGATTCTTAAGGATAGGTAAACTAGTCGACCACCACATCCCGTCTCTCTCTTCCCCCCCCCCTCCACCCCATTGCCCAAGGAACCCCTACCTCTAAAAATTCCGGTAACATATAATGCTACGAGGGACGGGATTTCAAATAGATTTGGAGCTCTCTATGCCAATGGCACATTTAGACCTAAGAAGTGACCACTGTGCAGTAGTATCAGTATTTACAAACATTAAATACATCAACAGTATTATATTAGAAGAATATATCATCGCTGTCTCACCATATGGGCTCACCACTGATCACGCGACCGGGTGCTTTATTAGAAGGGCCGTTTTTAGGTCATCGTAGGCATTAGGCACTTTCAAAGTCGTAAGCCCTCCCCAATCTCATTTTTTAATATTTTTCAAGAATGCATTCTGGCTTTCGTAGGCCCTTGAAAAGTCCGTAGGCCCTAGGCAATGTGCCTACTGCGCCTATATGATAAAGCGGCCCTGTTTATGAGTATAGGGACCCTGATACGCCCATGAACTCAGACTGTACAGACATTGGATAATTTTTCTTAAATGTACTTTTGATAATTATAGGTCATTGTTCTATGCACTAAAAGGATTTCACTGCCTCATACTGTCTATTCGTTAGTGTTCTGTTCTACACAGACAACTCACAGGTTTGACTATTTAAATATTTTTTTTTTTTAATATCTAAGTGCGACTGTAAGCGATTTAAATCAATATAATGTTTTCATTTTATTTTACTGATGTTTATATTTATTAATGGAATTAAATCTATCTATCTATCTATCTATCTATCTATCTATCTATCTATCTATCTATCTATCTATCTATCTATCTATCTATCTATCTATCTATCTATCTATCTATCTATCTATCTATCTATCTATCTATCTATCTATCTATCTATCTATCTATCTATCTATCTATCTATCTATCTATCTATCTATCTATCTATCTATCTATCTATCTATCTATCTATCTATCTATCTATCTATCTATCTATCTATCTATCTATCCATTTTTCCATCCATCCATCCACCCACCCATCCATAAATCCATCCATCCATCCACCCATCCATCCATGTATCTGTTAATCAGTCAGCCTATCACTCTGTCTATCTGTCTGTCAGTCTATCTGTGCAATCTATCCTTTCGCTTGTCTTCAATAAAACCACTGTATGTCTATCTACCTGTCGGTCCATCTATCAGTCCGTCCATCAGTCTGAATCTGTCTAAACTATCATATTTTTTTGGTCTTTACATAAATAAATTCGTAATGCAACACAAACACACACACACACACACAAACACACACACACAGTATATACAATCATATGTTTATATGCTTTTAATTTTATTATATTTAATCTTACTAAAAAAATGATATTTGTTAAACTAAACACATGAGAGTAGAAGAATCAAAGACTCTTTGAAGTGCAGATGCAAATCATTAGATCTCACACATGTAGAGGAAAAATTATAAAAACACCACATCAAATTGAACGAAAAAAACCTGAATCATAATATAAATAATAGTTATTTGGGTTCTGCGTTAAATCGAAAGTAAAGAATTAATACAACAGTATTCCCAGTTTAAAATACAATCATGAAAAAATCGGAACTGCCCGAAAGTGAATTAATTTCTATACAATTAGAAATGAAAACCAGGCATTTAAAAACCTGTAATTATGCAATGGTCTTCGGCCATTCACCAGGATGTTGTGATGTAGAATAAGGCAGAGGTTTTCAACATTTTTCTCAACTGAATGGAAGCTAATTAAGCTAAAAATGATTTATAGGTTAAAACAAGTGATTAGATGCAGAATGATATATTGAAAAAAAATAACAACTGATATAATTCAAAAATAAAGTAGTGATTGACATAATGACAATGATATAATGACAAGACATAATGACAATGATATAATGAACAAGACATAACAAGACATAATGACAATGATATAATGACAAGAAATAAAGACAAGACATAATGGCAAGACATAATGACAAGACATAATGACAAGACATAATAACTAGATATAATGACAAACATAATGACAATGATATAATGAACAAGACATAACAAGAAATATTGACAATGATATAATGACAAGACATAATAACAAGAAAAATGACAAGACATAATGACGAGAGGGACGGGTGGTCGTGCGGTGTAGAGCGCTCGACTGTCGACCGGAGAGTCTTGGGTTCTAACCTCAATGAGAACCTTGGGATTTTTCACGTCCCGGTGTAAGTCCCCAAGTTCACCCAGCTTTAAACGGGTACCTGACTTTAAGTTGGGGGAGTAAAGGCGGCTGGACGTTGTGCTAACCACACAATCACACAACTCCTTTATATGCCGAGGTTACTGAAACAGATGAATCCTACACTTCATCCGCCCCGATGAGCCCTTAGGGTTTTCAGGGAACATTTACACATAATGACGAGACACAATGTCCATGACATTTAATCATACTTATCCAGAACTATGACAGAATTGAAAATTACTATTGAGCGCCAGCCATCATCTATTTTTCTTTGTCAGTATAGGAGGTACACAGCTCTAGAAGCCCACAGTATGGATGTAGATGTAGACGCTTCTGTCTTGATCCGTTTCGTGCCAGTGGTTCTGGTGTTGTTGAGTGTATGCACCTACTGGATCCTGTAAGGCACTGCATCGATCAATATTTTAATTTTTAACATTTTTTCTTTTGGCGTGAAAAAAAAATATCTGAAAAAGACAAAAAATGGCCAGGACTATTTTTTTTAGAGGCTATAGACAAAGGTAAATTTTTTTTGGGAAGGGTGACAGACAAAAGAAAACTGTGGAAAGGGGGAGGGGGCTAGTCAAAAATTTCTGTTAAATGCTTTCAGAAATCGGGCCCCCTAACTGTGAAATCATTTTAGCCCAGAAATATTAACAAGCTCTCATATTGCACATCCTTGTGGCGGGCTTGAGGAAATTCCCGATAGTGCCACACCCACTAGGCAGTCAACTAGTTTGCCCACAAATGGGCCATTTTAGGGAATAAGTGAGTTGCGCCCCTTGGAGCATATATACATAGCCAAGCCGTATCGACTCTTGTCCTTCCCTTGGATCCTTCAGCTGCGCGGAGAGGGAGGGGGGACTTTTGCACGGGCAACAGCTATCCCTCCATATTACCCTGCCCAGGCTCTGTAGCTAAACTGGAGAGGACCCTCCAGCGTCGTCGCACGATGGCGCAAAGTGCGGCAGGGATTGCCACTCCCGAGTCGGACTGCACAGCCACTCTCGGCGGTGCATGTAGAATCACAAATTAGCTACACCATCGTCTCCCGAGACGGACGGATGCCGAGGATATATATATTGTAATGTTCTGGAGGAGTTGAGAGTTGACGTCACTAAAGCCGGGGCCACCTACCTGGGCTGTATGCTTCCCCCCCCCCCCCAAAAAAAAAATTCACAAAGCTTTCCAAGACTTGAACATTTGACTGTAGATCTATATTTTTTTTTTAAGGAATGATGCGGCATTATTCATACCTAAATTTTAGAAAATAAAAAACAAAACAAAAACAAGTTTAAACAATTAATAATTATCCCCAATACCTGGGTTATTATTATTATTATTCTGAATTTCAATTACAGATATGTCAAGTCTCAATACATAGTACTTCGTGATTTGGGGATACCGGGACCAAGTCCAGTGTTTTTATTTGGCAATTCTTTGGCATTCGCGAATAAGGTGAGTGTGTGAAGTCCCTGTAAAGATGAGACGAAATCTCTTAGATCCTATAAACCAATAAATGGGACGGTTTCTATGGTGCCCTTCTTTCATCCCCACCATAGACGATTGTGCAATGGCCGTGGAGGGACTTTATATAGCCCAATATAAGAGTTCAAAGAGAGGATGGGAGTTCGTGGGCCCGCCCCTCCCCCTCCCCTCCCTCTCTAACTCTGTGGAGGGGGGGGGGGTTGGGCACTATTGCCTTGCTTGCTCCGAATGCCCCATCACGCCAGTTCCACATTCATATCCATTTATCCAAAACGCCTCTGCCTTATGAGCCATCTGTCTGGTCATTCTCCATGCCATCAATAAAAAAATATGACAGTTAATCTCTACTATACGTAAAAAAAGGCGGGAGGGGGGGAGTATGTTGCGTCAAAACATGCAATAGGACATATCTATCATATGTAGCCATCAATGAGTGAGTGGTGGAGAGATAGGGTGGGGGAAAGGGTCGCGTGTATGAGGAAATATTTAGAGCTAGCTCTTGAATGATCCTCGACGCCAGTAATGACAATGTAAAAAGGGTGGAAAACAGAAACAAATAGGAAAAATTATCCCTCCCCCCTCCCCTAAACCCGGCCCAATTTCCCTACCTCCCACTTTCCTGGCCAAGGTGTTTCCACTGGGGACCATTGTCAACGCATTGAAGATTACAAGATCAATATTCGTCTCAGAGCTCCGGTAGTTCTTCTAAAAGACTCACTCGGGGGGTTCCCCCCAGTGGATTAAGCTGGGAAGAGCTATTCGTCCAGGATAATACAAGCGTAAATTATTCTCGGATCTTTTGTGTGAGAGTGTTTTTGTGCGCAGAGCCGACCATGCAAACTGCGGGGCCCAAATTAAACGGATGCTTGCGAGGCCCCTCTTCTAATTTTTTTTTTACAAGCCCGTGACAAGAGTCATGACTGCTAAATGTGAATCGCGGTGTCCCTGCTAGTCGCGGGACCCCATTTGGAGCAAAAGGTCAAATCGGCATTTAAAGGCCGGTTCTGTTTGTGTGTGTGTGTGTGTGTATGTTCTGTTGTATGTGTCTTCGTGACACCTTGGGAAGATGTGACAATTTGGCATTTTTCTCTATGAAGCATAAAAGAAATGTATTTAAATCAAATGGAAGTTGATACCACACCCTCTGTCCCGCGACTGTATCAGAAAAGATTAACATGGGGGGGGGGTGATAAACTAGAAAGTCATTTGATGTGTGTGTGGGGGGGGATAGCCTTTTGGCTAGCCACAATCTAGCTGGAGGCATCACGAATTCAAAATGAGAAAATAGGAAAAAAAGAAACGTAACAGGAATAGTTTTTTTGTGGTTTTCGTCCGTTGTTTATTTTGTATAATGCGGCGATCTGATTGTTTGAACAATAACCAATTTGGTTTGTTGTTTACTATTGGCCTCTCTGGACTTTCATCAATATGTGATTTGCCCCGTTGTTAGTGGCCTCAGCGGTTGGCAACTGGTTTGACCGACTTAGAGTACCGCACCTGAAGGGAGGGCCAACGCTTGGAATTTCTTTTACCTAACTTAAAATAGATGAAACGTTTGTTCCAGGTTTACGCAAATGACTCTTGCCTTAGGCCCCGAAAATGACTCTTGCTCTAGGCCACGAAAATTACTCTTGCTCTAGGCCCCGAAAATGACTCTTGTCCTAGGCCCCGAAAATGACTCTTGTCCTAGGCCCCGAAAATGACTATTGTCCTAGGCCCCGAATATGACTCTTGTCCTAGGCCCCGAAAATGACTCTTGCCATAGGCCCCGAAAATGACTCTTGCCCTAGGCCACGAGAATGACTATTGCCATAGGCCCCGAAAATGACTCTTGCCCTAGGCCACGAGAATGACTCTTGCTCTAGGCCACGAAAATGACTCTTGCCTTAGGCCCCGAAAATGACTCTCGTCCTAGGCCCCGAAAATGACTCTTGCCCTAGACACCGCGAATGACTCTTTTCCTAGGCCCCGTAAATGACGTGGCATAGGGCCCACGTAGTACTAAGGCCGCCTCTGGTTCCGTTATTTCATTTGATTTGTAAAACAAAAAACATAAAAAAAAAACCCAACAACTAACAGTATCACAGACATTAAACTTCTGTGATACATTGGTGCAGACTCCATCATAAAACATCCTGGACAAAAACATTCACGTGCAAAGTTTATCTTTTTTCTTATCCGATTCTTCTCCTATTATTATTATTTATTTATTATCCTTCCATGTGCGTAGAGATATAACATAAATCAAAAGTAATTGCTTCCATCCGCCTTCACAATTACTGCAATCATCTTTGACATTATTCCTCTGGCAATCCGATAAAGTTGGTTCCCGGAAACCTCTAGACAAACAACGGGAACAAGCAGTAAAAAAATAATAATAATAATTAACAAACAAACAAAACAAACAAAAAAAAAACCCAACAACAAACAAACTAGGTTTATTTCCACTGTCTCAAGGTACGGTTCGAACATATGCTGCCGTTGTAGACCATAACTCTTTTTAAATCCAGACCAAAATCTTGTTTTTTTTTTAATATTTAATATTAAAATAACGACGCTCGACAAAAATTACGCCAGAGGCGGCCTTAGCATTAATGTTGAATGCGCGGGGCCTAGGGCGGGTGTCGAATGCGGGACCTTGAACCGTCAACGATGTCTATGTATCGTACAAAAAAAAAACCGCTAATAGCGCTGATCCATCTTTATATTGTAATTTAATCTGGTCATCGTTGTCTGGCCTGGGCTAATCGCGTCGCTTGGACCCTCATTATCGCGAATATTAAAAAAAACCAGTGAAGGTGGGTGGGTGTGTGGGGGGGGAGGGGTAGGATCGGGGGGGGTAGGGATCGGGGGAGGTGGGAGGGAGACTTCGCTACAGCTAAAGGGGAGGTAAAGACAGACTAAGAAAAAAGAAACTATATTCATCATATAATTTCCACGTTAGGATGGGATTCTATCTCTTGATCTCATTCACCCTTAATGGGGTACCGTTTCCTTCCAGCGCCATTTCTTCTTCCTCACCAAAGTCGACCAGGGCAGTGTAGAGCGGTGGGCTGTCACCAGAAAATATTGGGCCTCTAACAAACCTGGACAGGTGTGGCCCGAATATAAAATAATAATAATATATTTATAAAGTGACGGGGCCCCGTAGGGCTTTGGGCCCCAGAAAAGTGTTCGGGTTGCTCCCCATCCCATCCTCACTTCGCGACGGACATGGTCGACATGAGGTTCACCGGTTTGAAAGCTTGCCGGGTTAGTGAGTGGAATACATTGTATCCGGTGCTGGCAAAGTTTACAAGTTCACTCTTCTTAGCTGATAGGCATAGTTTCACGCAGTGATACAGGTGAACTCTACATTCCATCTGGTATATACTTATTATGTATTTGAAATTTGCATAAATGAAACTTGATGTTACAAGAAAATACTTCAAATTTGGGTTTTGCGAGAAAACATAAAAGTCGGGGGGTCCCAGGCGTGAGATGATATAATCTAATGTACGACTATTATTTACACGCAAACTTACCGTAAAATACATTTTCTTATTTACACGCTTTCCTTCTCAGCTTTTTAATATATTTGTTTTTTTTAGTTTCCAATGGATGTCTTCAGAGACTGGGCTGCGAAGTATGGAAATACGTTTGGGTAAACTTCACTTTTTTTTTGGTTCGTATATTATTTTCATGCGTCTTTGTGAGCAATCGTGTACATTGGTAATGTATATATGTGCATACAGAACCGTGTTTACACATAGGCAAACGTTGGGTCAGCCCCGCCCCCCGCCCATTAAGAAAAGGAAGGGGGGAGGGAGGCCCTAGACCAGTACACATCTTAAATAAAACTTTTAGCAATTAATTTTTATTTATCAATTCAATTTTATGCGCTCATTAAAATTAGTAGTTGGACAATTTATCGGAATCTAGAATCGATTCTTTTAGCTGGAATCGAAATCGAATCGAAGAATTTTCAACATAATTCTCGATTCCATTTCTGTTTCTGAATGACTCAGTTGGCAAGTATCATTATGCAGGGCTTTTCAAAACTTAAAAAAAAAAAGTTTATTTACACATTATTGTGTGCTAGCATATACATGTGTGTGTGTGTATGTTTTTAGACTTAATTGTTATTATTATTATTTTTAATGCACATATTTACGTGTGTGCGTAAGTTTCAGTTTTTGTTATGTTTTTTATATGCCTCCATTTACGTGTGTGTTGTATGATTCCATCCATTGTTGTATTCCAGATACTACGAAGGTCTGCGGCCTAGTATTGTGGTCTCTTGCCCAGATATGGCGCACCAGATTCTCATCAAGCATTTCAACATATTCTCTGCCAGACCGGTAAGGTGGAAAGGGTGGGTGGGGGAGGGGGGTGTGTGTGCTGGCGTCCATTAACTATGTCAACAGATTTATGGAAATTTTATTTTCCTTTTATCTAGTCAACATCTACATTTTTTTTTTCATTTTGAAAAACCTTTTCTCCCTAAAAAACCGAAATCATATTTTAACGTACTATTAATATTTATCCATTTTAACAGTGGGTATAACCAGCTTTTGTAACCGTCCGGGTGGGACTCTAGAAACTCTAGTTTTGCTCAAAAAGAGAGTTTTCCGGGTCAAATGTGTGAAGCTGTTCATTTTAAAAATCCATTCTTTGCAGACGATGAATATCTTCAACTGCCGCTTCTTTCCAATCATTAAATGTCATTTCACTACTAAATGCGTAATAACAAATTGATGCTAATTTAGAATATATATATATATATATATATATATATATATATATATATACATCAAGGCCGTAGCCAGGATTTTGTTTTTTGGGGGGGGGGCTGTGCGGCTTGGGGGGGGGGCTGTGTGGAGAGTTTTTTATATAAGAAAAAAATTGGACACGCAATGATAAAGAAGTATAGTTTATGATAAAATTTGATTATTAGAATTAATTTGGGGGTGGGGGGGGGTGGCTGCAGCCCCCCTAGCCACCCCCCCTGGCTACGGCCTTGATATGCGTACATGTCATGCAAAAGTTCGTTTTACAATAGTTTATCTTGTCGTAACTCATAGTGATACAGAAAGAGCATTTATACTAATCATTCTGCATCAAAGAAAAAAAAAAGATTGGCCAAAACTTTATTAATTATGGGCTTTTTTTTTGAAAGAGGAAGAAAATGAATAGATTTAACAATATAGAAATATGAAGTAAATTTGTTTAAGATTGTTTACTTTCTTTCTGTGACCAGTCCAATCCGGCCAGTGTGATCAAGTGCCAACATCGCGAATTTTTCGTAACATGTTTTTTTTTTATAATTTTTTTTTTTCAGATTTATTTTATACGCCACCATTGCCAGCATGTTAGGGTGTAGTGTGCCTACCACACTAGCATTGTTGGCGGTGCTGATGCACGTCTGCCGTCCCTACAGAACGGCGGGGTGAGTGTGCCCGATATCATCTGCCGGGATGGCAGAAAGAGGGTTTTATGGCCAGACCAGCAGGGTGTGTGTACTGCTGATCGGCCAGAATTGCAAGGCGAGGGGTTTTTCCTGCCACTCGGACAGAGGTGAGGGTGTAATGTGCCTGTACCCCCAGCCCAAAATGGCAGGCTGCGCAGGTGTGCTTGAGTGGGACAGAGTGTAAGGGCGTTGTGTGCCAACCACATCCGCCACCACCGACAGCTGTGAATACTACGGTCTCGGATAGTCCTCATTGACCACAGTACCACCACCCTCGCAAGAAAGGTTTTTTTTTTTATTCCTGACTTAGAGAACCCCTATGATCTATTCCCCATAGATCATGGTATGTCTCTCAGACCAGGATGGAGAGTTCATACAAACATATAACATTTTACATACACTTGTATATTGTATATGTATCACATTGCACCGTTGGGCTCGGTATATTTTTTGTGACATTTTCAACGTCCACAGTGGGGTATTCCAGATTTAACTGCCGTTAAATATTGTCTGCATCCGTCTGAAAACATCCATAACAATATGTTAAATCTTCGAATAAAAAATCCATTAAACATTGACTCTTAACGCCTTTAATTATCCAAACCTTTTTGTGAAATCTCTGAATAAAAGATATACTTATAACGAATAAAGAATACAAGGGAAGCTACTCCTTTCACTCTTCATTTAGCACCTAAATCTGAATTACGCCAGATTTATTGAGAAGAAAAGAAAAAAAAATCGTTGGCAGTTAAAAGATAAAAGAAACAGACTTATCGGTCACAAAAAAATTCTTCCCCCCCCCCCTTCGGAATCTATTTCCGGGTTAGGAAAAAAAAACAACCTCACAACTAAAGGTCGCATTGAATGCATGAGGATCGGATAAATGTTGTTACAGCTTTAGGTCGGGTCACATAGGGACAAGACAATACTAGGGACGTGAAGGGGGGGGGGAGAGAGAGGGGGAGGGGACGGACATCCACGAATGATGGGGAGGGAGGGGGAGAGGGAGAGGAGGGTGTCCACAGCTGACTGTGAGGGATGGAAATGATCCGTTCCTGATGGACTGCTTCCTCTCCTGCAATAGACACGGGCAGCTATTTATAGACATGGATACAATGACGGGACTCGGACATCTTCAACGACGAGAAGTAGAAAATCAAAATCTGTTTCTCACCATGTTCTATTTCTAGTGCGATACTTCAACAGTGGATTACATACCGATAGACGGACTTGGCAACTTTCATTAAAAATCAAGTTTTTTTTTTTTAAATCTAAGGGTAGAGGGCAATGGTTCTCAAAGTATGTCGCGAGTGGTAGGAAGAGGGTCGTCCCGTAGCCAAGGGGGGCACTGGGCCGTGCCCCCCCCCCCGCTAGGTGTGGAGTGCCTCCCTGCTTAAAAAAGAAAAAGAGGAAAAAATAAAGAAAAAGTAACTAAAATAAGAAAACTGCCACCTTGCTGGGTATTGGTGCGCCCCCCCGCTTACTTTGACCTGGCTACGGGCCTGTGAAGAGGGTCACCCAAAAATTAAATATTAATAACTCAATTGAATACTATGTACAATTACTTTTTTTTTTGGTCCTTTTATTATGTCTTTTTTTTTTTACTTACCCTGAAGGTGTAATAGTGGGAGCGAATCTCAAATATGTGAGAACTACTCGTATAGGCTTACTGTCAAATAAAAATGATGTAATTATTGTTCAAACGCAGTGGCTACAGTTCGGTCTGACCGAACCCGTATTTTTTTTACTTCGGGTAACAGCCATAGATAATATTGCTCCACACCCTAACCCTAACCCTATCCCTAAGCCTATCCATATCCCTAACCCTATCCCTAACCCTATCCCTATCCCTAACCCTAACCCTAATCCTGAAAAAAAATAATTCTGAAAAAAAAAAATGTATATATGCCATGTTCCTTATACCCTAATATAATGGTTTTGGCTGGTGCCGGAGCCACTGCGTTGTTCAAATTGTAAAGAGCTCATTATGACGTCATCATTTTTGGAGGAATACATGACAACGGTGAGCCAGCTTGAAACATTACACAGTCCACAATCACAAGACAGTACACAACTACAAAGTCAGTTCACAATGTCACAGTCCACAATTACTCAGTCTGCAGTTATATCAGTTTTCGTCCCAAAATAAAAAAAAAACTTAAATTTACGTTTCTTTTTTGTTTGCTTGCTAGAATTTTTTTAATTATTAATTTAGAAAATAGCCGAAAAAAAAAACAACCTTGCGATGTTTGTTCCACAAAAATAACAACAACAACAACAACAACAACAACAGCAATAACAGCAGCAGCAACGAAAACAAAAACCACATAAAAACTAAACTCCCCCCCCCACCCCACCCCTAACCGCACCCCTTCATTTTGATGAACATTACCAATGAGTTAAGTCGGTGTTTAAACACTTTGACTCCCAGGCCATCAATCCGTTCAAACACGAGAGCCAGGGCCTTAGCCTGCAGCACGTCAGCGGGCCATTGTGGAAGAGGCAACGCCAGGCGGTCAGTGCCGGACTCACCACGAAGTCAACAAAACAGGTGGACGTCACGTGAAATGAGTATATATATATATATATATATATATATATATATATATATATATATATAAAGACCCGTGAGTGTATCAAACTGTCATGTACTTGCTGTTGTTTATTGGATGTTGTTGTTGCTGTAGCTGTTATTGTTGATGTTGCTTTAGTTGTTGTTGGTACTGTTTTTATTGTTGTTGGTGCTGTTTTAGCTGTTGTTGTTACTGTTGTTGTCATTGTTGCTATTGCTTTTGGTGTTGTTGTGTCGTTGCTTTATTGTTGATTCAGCTGCTGCTGTTGTTGCTGAAGCTGTTGTTTGTGATGTTGTTGTTATTGCTGTTGTTCTTATTGCTGTTGTCGTTGCTGTTGTTGTTGCTGTTGTTGTTATTGCTGTTGTTGCTGTTGCTGTTGGTCTTATCGTTCACCTCTTGTTTCTCTCTCCCTAGATGTACCCAGTGATGTGTGACGTCACCAATCAGCTGATAAAACTGTTGGGGAAATCCATTCATCAATGGCCCCAAGGTTTCGAGATCGACGAGTGAGTTTAAGACACTCCTCAAATCACGTACCTTTCTGTCTCATTACTTTGTCATATTTGTTCATTACTTCTTCCTGTCTTTTTATTATTATCTTTATTATTTCTTGCTATTTGTTCATTACTCCTTCTTATGTTTCATTACTTTTTTTTACTATTTGTTCATTACTCATTCTTATTTGTTCATTAATTCTTCATATTTGTTCATTCATTTATCCTTCCTGTCTCTTCAATGTTTTCTGTAACTCTTTTGTTTTCTGAATCAAGACTCGTTTGATTTTAAAAAAATATTTAAGATAGTGAATAATAAACATAGTACATTAATCATGCCTTCCAAAGACATTTGTTGACCGGTGTGAGCACACATTCTTTTGCCACTCCTCATCTCTTCCATTTTAAGCTGAAATTGAATTAGCGTCGGCCAGTAAAACCAGCCTAGATGTACCTGAAAACTGACTAATCTAATAAAAATTTAGTTTAATGTAAAATAAACCTACAAATCCTCGTCATTTTGAAGCATAATCTTATCAAATTAAATTATAATTAAAAAAAAAATCAAATTTACACCTGTTGGGTTGAAAATAATCTTCATATATCAAAATTATATACCCCTTTTCCATTGCTTCTTGTCATGACTGTATCATTTTTTTTACTTTCTTTTCGTTTTTAAAACTTTACTTTCTTATTCTATCATAACTTCTCCTTTCAAGCGTCATTTCCTGTTGCTCTATTTATCAAGTCAATATCACTTAAAAAAAAAAAGAGTTCAAATAATTACTCGCAAGCACACAATTCTTTCTTTGCATGTATGTGGTGTTCATCCAGCATCATAGAGAGGTATTCTTTAGACTGGTTTGCACGTGCTGCACTCGGTTACCACAGCGACGCCCTGACCAATGAGAACAATTTGCAGTTACGCTTCATGAGGGCTTCCCATGAATCAATGTCGCCTAGCAACGCGATCACAGGTCTCGCCAGTGAGTGTTAGAAATTTCAATTAAAAAAAAAACAACGTTATTTAAGATGGAAGATTGCCATTAACAAAATAAATTCAAGGCAGATTGTTTAAAAAAAATTGAGTAATTAAAAGAATTATCAAATCACTTAACTTGTTTTTTTTAAAAGTTGCAATTTACTTTCGATGCCAAGAGAATGTTTTGTTTCACCAGAATTTAAACACTACATAATAGCCGAATTTTTATTATTATGGGCGGCTTAAATCTTGGGCACGCCCGGAATTCGTTCAGGCCTATGTCTCCCGTAGTGCCTACCAGGCCCGTAGCCAGGCCAAAGTAAGCAGGGAGGCACCAATACCCAGCAAGGGGGCACCTTTACTTTTTCTTTATTTTTTCCTCTTTTTCTTCTTTTTTAAGCGGCGGGGGGGCACTCCACACCTAGCGGGAGGGGGGAAGCCCCCCAGTGCCCCCCTCTTTGGCTACGGGGCTGGTGCCTAAATGGCCATTGCACTTAGGTCTATTTAACCTGTGGTGGGAGATGAAAGAAGGCACTACATAAACAGTCAAATAAGTGGTTTGTAGGATCTGAGAGATAATTTTCTCATCCATACAGGGACTTTACAACAAAAACAAAAAAAAAAACAACACAACAACAACTGATAATTTTATACCATATTTAATGTGGTTGTAGTATTGTCACAAACACACATTTTTGCCTTGGAGCACAAAATAATCGCTGAGTCGACTTTTCTCCTTTTTATAATCATTATAATCAACACATATTGGCCTCTAGGTCCACGCCATAAGCCCACGGAGACTGTGAGTTGATTATCCCTATCATGAAAAGTGAAATTAAGATTGTTATTTACGTTCATAGTCAGTGTTCGGTCGCACATTTCATACAGTAGATTTTTTAGTTATATTTCTCAGGGTAATATTAAATGGCGTCACTAACAATTTGGGAACCCTCTTAAATTCCCGTTGTGCCTCCCATTACCGCGGACACGCACAGTTACTCATACAGTGATACCGGTAATAAAACTAGTTTTCAGATGTTGTAGTTTTTTTTTTTTACATGTGTTTATTCTGTATTACTTTATCTAAATATTATCTTTAAAAATACAAGACAAAGCCGTTGTACTTTTCTAAAATTATTAATTACAGACTGTTAGACTTCAATCACACACACACACACACAAATGTTAGCATCATCAAATAACATTTTATCGTTGGAATTCCACACAATTTGTAATTAAACTATTTGTAGAGTTATTTCCCGTGCTGACGTCATTGCTCAAGCCACTGGACAAGACCCACAGGAATCTTTCCAAGCTTCAGACAAGTGAAGTTAAGAACTTCATCAGATCATTGCTGGTAAGTTAGACAGAACATAGAGTATATATTTCCTCAGCAGGACGGCGCAACTCGAAGACATTTTATGGGCGCCTTCGGGAACAGTAAATCTTCAAGCAAAATGACTTAGCAGTCGGTGATTAGATGGGCCCCAGTTGATGTAGATCGCCAGGGGGCCCCGATATTAGCTGGTATAAGCAAAGATTAGATGATTAATTCTGAAATTAGCCACAAACCCAGTTATTGTTCTTGGGGGTGGGGAGGGGGGAGAGATGGTGTTCCTTATTAACATATTTCAAAAATCCACCCGACGTACCAAATGAAATTCTCTTTCTTTCTTCCTTTGGCTCTACAGACCATTTAGGGCCCTGGCCTGCCATACTACTCTTCTCCACTTCTCCCGATCCATGGTCTTCTTCCTCCACTCTCTCACTCCTAAGGCTTTAAGGTCTTTCTCCACTTCCTCCAACCATCTGCTTCTTGGTCTGCCTTTAGGCCTTTTCTCATTGGGTGTTGCCTTATATATTGCTTTTGGACCTCTGTTGTTTTCCATTTTTTCTATGTGCCCTACCCACCTCAATGAAATTAAGTCATTGAATTATTTCTTTTCTCTTATTATGAAACACGTTCACCACTGACAGGGAGATTGGACACACAATTCTGAGAACTGCTGTCACAACATACTGTACAACCTGTTGACAAGAAAAGTCGCCAGGGCAGACTCGGGACAGCCTGACACCGTCCGCTCATCACGTGACACGGAAAGGGGAGCGAAGAGCCAGGGCCGGAGCCACCTGCGTGAGGAAGAGATTGTCGGGGAGATCGCTGGTTTGATTGGTGGAGGGGTGGGCCCCATTGCAGCCACACTGACATTCTGCATCTACCACCTGGCCATCTACGAGGAGGAGCAGATGCGGCTGCGTGAGGAGTTGGAGTCAGTGACTCAATCTACAGTGAGTCTTCGTTTTTTTTTCGTCTTCCATGAATCAAAGATTTTAAAAGTTACTAAAATAATAATATATTTAATAGCGATTTTGGTTCTGCGTTAAATCGAAAGTAAAGAATTAATACAACAGTATTCCAGTTTAAAATACAATCATGAAAAATCGGATCTGCCCGAAACAAAAAAAAAATAACCTAGCCTACCGATCAAGCCTAAGGGGATATAACTCTATGCAAAGTTTTAGCAGGTTACAGCTAGTAATACATAATCATCAATTCTCGCATGCTTGGCCAATTTGTACTAGAGAATAAGTCATCAACCGCATGCTTGGCCAACCCTGAACATGCACTAATATATGCCAATTTTTTTTTTACGTAACACTTGAAGTGATTTTACTTAATACGAGTGTTGCCCAACCATCGGATTGAGAATCATTGATCTAAAGACAAACACCTGGAGATATCTTACTTGAAAGGATTGTTATTTTCTTTAATCAAACAATGACAGATATCACTGCCGACCATTAACTATATATATCTTTTTGATCTACCTTTTTTTTTTAATTTCTGGATGTGCTATTTTGTTTTAAATCTTAAGATAAATTTATCTTATAAAATTAACTAAACATGTGCAAGACACACCTGCTAAATATATCTTTATGCACGTTTACAAGGAAACACATCGAGAAATATTTACTTGTTAGCTGACAAAAGCAACCCGAGATCTTTTTAAACAGATAGATTACTTATTAACTTTACCTTCTTGTGCTAAATATATTTTTGTCTGCATAAATACTTGAATAATCGCTCTACTCAATTCATGAGACCAATCACTCCCAGTGGCGTAGTGAGGGGCAAGGGCAAATGGGGGCGTCATGCCTCAGGAGCCACTCACAAAGGGGCGCCAAATTTTATATTTTACGTATAACATTATATGGTTATCGAATGGGGAGGGGAGCGCTAAAAAGGTATTGTGCCCCGGGCGCTAGTAAAGCCCGCTACGCCACTGATAACTCGATTAAATTCATGAGATCAATCACTCCACTCATCTCATCTATTCAGGTCGCCGTGACACTAGATGAGCTAGGGCGACTGGACTGCATGGAAAGATTTATTCAGGAAACGCTCCGAGTCTTCCCAGTGGCGCCAGGGTGAGAATGAAAAAAAAAAAAGAAAATATTTCCATAAGTTAAACCTCTCGTGCAGAGAAACTTGCTCACAGACTTTTCATTCAGAATAAAGAAAAATACAAAAAATTTCCAAATTCTGTCAGCTTAAAGAAACCAAAGAGTTTAAAGGAGATAATTTTTTCGTAGGAAGTTCATCTTTTTTTTTAAATTCAACTCAAATACAAAAAGGAAAAATTTCCTACTTGACTATTTAATTTCAAATAATTTTTTTTTTAATTTTTCGAAATTGAAGTGTAGGCGTGTATGGTAAAGAAAAAAAAATCATTTTAAAGCCATATTATTTCAAAAAAGCAAATCTCTCATTATATTTTAACATATTTTTTTAAAAGTCCTACTTTTTAAATTTAGCTTTGAGAGAATTTTTAAACACATACAGTGTAGTTAAATTAATAATGTTATTTGGGGGGGGGGATTTTTTGGTCATATTGTGTTTTTTATTGTTGGACCTAAGTGATAAACCTCTCAGATTTATAGGGACATAGCGGTATATAGGATCTAAAATATAAATATGTCACATTTACAGAGTACACACACACACACACACACACACAAAAACACACTCCCTGCCATGCTGACATTAATGGAATGTAACACAAATATGTAAAAAAAAAAGGCTTATGACATATGACATATTTATGTTTCATACAATTTGTCCTAGATGGTGACGAAATTTGTAATCTCTTACATTATACTTTTGGGACGGGTGGCCGAGTGGTGTAGATACTCGACTGTCGACCTGAGAGTCCTGGGTTTAATCCTCTGTGAGAACCATGGGAATTTATCAAGTTGAAATCTGTTTCAAAGTCGTCCCACAAGTCGGCTGGGCGTTGTGCTAACCACACAATCCCTTCGCATGCCCAGGTTATAGAAACAGATGAATTCTACACTTCATCTGCCCCGACCAGGGCTAAGGAAACTTTTTTTTGTTTACGTATTACACAGAAAAGGATTGAGGTCTTTTAAGGCCACGGATACAGTGCAAACTTTTGTGAATCATAAGATACAGACACGGTCGAATAATAAATACGAGTGTAAATTCGGTTCTTTATGAGGATCTTCGGAACTTGAGGCCCTCAGTGTCCGGTTTAATTTAGATCAACTGTCGAAACGTATGACTTAATTAGCGCGAAAGTTCTTCCTCAATGGTAGAAAAGTTTCGTTTAAAAAAATGTAGTTTTTCAAATGAGATAATTTAAAATAATAAATAAATAATAAAATAACACTTTAAGCGTACGATTTGAATCAGCATCTTCTGTCGCTAATGGATAGAAAATAATGATCCTTTACTTTGAACTTTCATACAGTAAAATAAAATAAAAGTAAAGGAAAAACTACGTCAATGTCTAAAAATTCCTATTCCTAATTAATGGCAGTCGTCTCCCCTTAGTCAGTAAAAAAAAAAACACTAGAGAGTCTTGGGTTAGGGAAGAGATTTTCCAGACAAATGCTTCCCAGACATTTGAACAATGACGTAGTATGTGGACTCGCTGGAATCTATTTTAAGATCCAGACGCCATTGTACGGGAGAGAGTGTGATCTGAAGACAAATAATTCAGTCAAAATATTCTTTCATTTTTTCTTTTTTTAGGATTTATTTCCAAATCTGACATTTATTGGACGAGAAAAATGTTAGTTTTAAAAAAAAAAAATATTTATTTTATACCAAAAAATAAAAACAAACAAAAAACAAAACCGGAGTTTGTATGCGACAAAAGAAAATTAATTTTAAAGGTTTAATTTATAATTTAGTTATGATTAAACATATAAAATTGGGGTCTCCAAAACAGCTCACCACCTCTTATATTGTGGTATCAACACACCATCTTGAGCAGTTGAAAGCAGCAAAGAAGAGCTACTAGGTACTTGTTTTACTAAAGTACCTGTATTCGAGTAATTACTTGAACTCGTACTTGCAACTTGGGTTTTTTTTTGCACTCACAGTCTTACTTGCGATAACGTTAATACTCGTACTGAATGTACTCACACTTACACCATTGGTAGTTTGTAGCTGTGCGTGTACATGCGTGGTAGCTGGTGGGACGAGCTTTTTTTTTATGGAAAGCCAGACCTAGCCGCATACCGACAAATGCATAAGGGGCCCCCCTGTAAAAGTATTAATGTCTTATCAAATGTGATGCTGACTGATCCCATACAGATGTCTTTGGCCCTCAAACATTGATAAAAGTCTCTTCCTAGAGCCACAAAATAGGAAAGAGCCACTCTGCAGGCTAAGGCTCGAACATTTATTTTGCACGTATCCGGGCTATCATCCTAGCCCTGAATACATGACACAATTTTAACCTATTTTAAAACAAAAACAAACTTTAACATCTATCCATGTTGAACAAAAAATTGCACAATAAAACACAGCTTGTAAACACAAAAATGAACTCTTAATGTGTACAGGGTTTCAAGAGAATGTCTGGAAGACTGTTCCATCCTCGGTGTCCACTTCAAAAAGGGAATGGTCGTCCGAGTTATGGCGTCCACCATGCACTCTAGAGAGGATCTCTTTACTGACCACAAGGGATTTCATCCAGACAGGTAAACGCTCAAGGGAGCTTTTATTTCATTGACTCATTTTTAAACTGCTTGTACTGCTCTGAATTTATTTCATTGACTCATTTGTTTTAAACTGCGTGTGCTGATCTTAATTTCATTCCTGTGCTGACCAAAGAACATCAGTACACATACACTCAGTAGACACTTTGTATAGATGAAAGAAATGACATTAGCATTCAGAGATGTTATTGTAAGCACCACACAGTGAACGTTCCCTTCATGTATCCCGTGGTGCTCCAGTGACATATTTAGAGTTCTATCGGCTATGGTGGGGATGAAAGAATGTCTCGGTCAGGACTGTAGTTGAATAGTAAACAAATAAATAAATAAACAAAGCCGGAGCAATGGGAAAGTGATCATAGATTGACCGCCTCATCTCTTTCCACCATTTAGTTCGTTGTTTTAAGTTGCATCATTTCATCTATTTAACGTACATAGTTGCCAGGACGAAACTTCAATTTCGGTGGGTTTTTTTGTGTGTGCTCTGCTCTTTTTAAAGTTTACTCATCTTTAGTCACGCGAGTTCGTATTAAAATAATTTACCCACAGACAGCCACGTCAATGTATACAGGTGTACTCAACTACAGTCAACAAAAAAAAATTTAAAGAATAAAAAGAAATAATTAGGTACCAACAGTCAAGTTGACATTGAACTGGCATGAGGGTCTCAGTGACTAAGGACTGTTGTACTGACCATGAGAGCACTTTTGTATAATGACTACTATTTCTTCTTTCTATTCCCATTAACCCTTCCATGAAAAGCTGATAAAGAAACGTCTATGCGGAAACGTCTGCCATTTATATCACGTGATGTCTTCAGGCTTCTGTTGTTTCTCACTACGTCACGCCCCCCCCCCCTTTACCTATCTTTTCTCCAATTCCCAAATACATAGATAAATAAAAAAAAATCCATCAATAACACAATAGCTTGTTACTACTTTTTTTTCTAAGTAGCCATTGGACAAACATTTGTGTCCCAACTGTTTATAGACAGCGTTGTAGCATTTAAAAAGCAGATGTTTTATATACATAGTTCTTAAATATAGTACTGTAGCAAGTGTGTTGAACGAAGTGATATCTGACTCATAGTTCAGCGCTGCTTCACACTGAAGCCGGCGGCGATGTTTAGGTTATTTTACATGTATATATCTAATTATAAAATAAAGCTTGTCTACAGTATTGTAAGATAACCTTTAATAAACGACGTAACATGAAATACTCTTTGTGTTGCCAAGCTCTTTTGGCATTAGGATTTTTAAGAAAACTAGTTAAACGCAAAAAGTCAATAAAAAAGAAAGTGTGCATGTTAAGAGAAAAAAAAGATTGTTTCGAAAAAAATTAATAGTTTCTTACAAAAACTTATGAAAAAAATGTATACACACTTTAAACTATTGTAGTTTTCCCGCTCTACAAGGCTAATGTTATATTTCTTCGCCAGGTGCCAGCATAATCGTCCCTCTATGTTATATTGTCAGTTGGAATTTGTAATATCAACATGGGGGACGTATGTTTGAGTTTTGAAGAACGTAAGCAGGTTATTAAGTGGTACTGGAAGTTTGAGAATGTAAATGAAGTTCAAAGACAGTGGAGAAGGGAGTATGATACAGAACCACCTTCTAGATTATCAATTACACGCATACGAGACAAATTCGAAGTTCATGGAACAGTGTGTGATGTGCATAAAGGTCATTCAGGTCGGCCTCGAACAGCTACAAGTGATGAGTCATCAACGGCAGTCTTGGAACTGTTTCAACGCTCTCCTAATAAATCTTCAAGGCAAGGGGCACGTGGAAGTGATGTAAGTGCTAGCAGCGTGCTACGCATTCTGAACAGAGGCAAGTATCGTGTTTACATTCCAAGGATGGTGCAACAGCTAAATGACGACGATCCAGATCGAAGGTTGCAATTTTGTGAATGGATTCAGGAGATGGTGATACGTGAACCGGGATTTATGGGTAGCATCATTTGGTCGGATGACGCCCAATTCAAACTTAATGGAACTGTCAATAGGCACAATTGTGTTTACTGGGGTGAAGAAAATCCTCACATTACAATTGAAAAAGCTGTAAATTTGCCTGGCGTAAATGTGTGGTGCAGTTTGTCTTCAAGGGGACTCATTGGACCTTTTCGATTTGAAGGCACTGTAACTGGTATTAATTACCTAACAATGCTTGCTGATTCCATATTTCCTGCCATTCGTGCATTATACGGTAATGATAATTTTTATTTTCAACAAGATGGTGCCCCGCCGCACTATCACAGGGACGTACGAGCTTACCTGGATCAAAATTTGCCGGGCCAGTGGATAGGACGCAGGGGGCCAATCGAGTTTCCAGCACTCTCTCCAGACCTTACACCACTGGATTTCTTCTTATGGGGTACAGTAAAAGATGAGGTGTACAAACGTAAACCACGTAACCTAGACATTCTTTGGAATGAGATTTAAGCCGTGTGTAGAGAAATCTCATTGGACGTTTTGATACGATGTACAGAATCAGTGGTGACTCGTACTCAGAATTGTATTGATGCTGCAGGTCACCAATTTGAACAGTATTAACATTTGTTATTTATGTTTCATTTACATTGGACTTTCAGCTTTCTAATTTCCTGAAATTTAACTTTGTAGAACGGTAAATAAATTTTCTATGGAAGTTCAAAGTGTGTATACATTTTTTTGAAGCACCCTGTATATACACACATATAAATAATATAGACTTTAAAGTTGAAAATATAGCCCAGGGGTCCGGGAAAGAGCAGATGGATGGCTATTTTTATACGAAGTAATACTATCACTGATGTAAACGAGCAGAAGGAAGCAAGGGTTGGGTGTTGAATTAAACACCCAAACCGGGCCACTGGTTTGGCTCATGTCTGGTATAGCTAATAATTTGTTTTTTCATTTAATTTTGTAGGCTACTTCATCAAGTCTCACTTTGATTTGCAGGTTTAGATCTGAATCGTCACCAAGTGAAGATAACTCTCACGGTGGCTCATCTCACCCCAGAGGTTTTCTCCCTTTCGGTCTGGGTCCACGTATGTGTGTGGGTCAGAGGCTAGCCATGGTATCCTTGAAACTGGCCATGGCGCGGCTGCTGCAGACGTATGATGTCACAATCAGCTACTTAACTCAGGTGAGACGGATCAGTCCCCCCCCCTACCCTCTACTTTTTACTCAACGCTTTTTTTGCCCTATATTTTAAAACTCTCCTTCCCCGCGTAATGTGTTTTTTTTTGTCAGCCAAGGACGGTATCAACATGAAAACGCTGCGCAAGTCATAATTAACGCAGAATAAACTTTAATCATCTAATAATAACATCACTTAGACACAATCACGTCATCCGCCTACGTCACATTCACGATTTATATACGGTGCGCTAGGAATAAGGAATTCCCGATTCCCAGCGCACCATCCTGCTCAACTCATTCCACGTTGATATACTGATACCTTTTTTACCATTCCTTAACACTTTGTCAAGCATTTCCACCCCCCCCCTTTTCAAGACGTTACGTAGTAAGTGAACGCCCCCTTAACTACATCCGGCCTACACATTTTAAAAAGGAAAAAAACCCAGCTTTAAATATGTATTTATGAGGAATATCTAATTGTTTTTTTTTGTGTGAATAATTTGGGTTAAATTTCAATTTTATATGGTAACACAATATTCCGATATCTCGAGCGTCATCTAATAAATTATCATTTTTCTGTCATTTTTGCCTTCAACATGTAGACTGATTAAAAATTTTTTTTTTTTTTTTTTTACAATTTTTTTATTAAAGATATCGAATTTATTCTTTGTTTGTTTTTTTAAAAATTTATTTCAACTTTTGGGTATGATAACTGATTGACCGCCTAGCTCCGTCGGCAGGCTCGGATTAAGGTCACTCAAGATCTAAGAAGGTTTGTTACCACAAAAAAAAACGGATAAAAATTGACACAACGTATAACTAATATCTGAGATAGCTCTCAGCAATAATCTCATAAACGAGGGTACATTTATTTGTTTGTTCAGGATCTAAGGTATAAGACTTAAGTCCCTAATGGTAAATCCGGCATCGGACATGGGGCCCCCTTTCAAGCAAACATTTCTATAAATTCAAAAATGTACTGTTTACTGCACACTATTTTCAGTGTTATTTCTTTATGACACGACGGACATAAATAGAAGTTCAGGTACCTTTTATTTTGGAAAAAGTATACTAAGTATTAATATTAAACACATTATAACACCAAATACAAATTATTACATCAATATCTTTCAGGAAGCGAGTAATCCTAATTGAAGTTTCTAATTTCAAATTATAAATAATATAATAACAACCAATTATCGTCCACGCTATTTCATCCAATGGTGTAGTGTAAAAATCCTCAGCTATTCACCGGATCTCATGTCATTTCTGTCTCTCTAGTTTCATTTTCTACATCAATGGCTCTTAAAATTTTGTTAAGTCATTTTAGAATTATTTTAACATTTTGTCTACGCAGAACAATAAATTAAATCTTTGAGCTACAGGTCTCTAAAAATTTATTGTAGAGTGGGCATTTTTTAAAATGTCAAATCACAATTAAAAAATTGAAACATTTCTTACACAATTAACTTCATCATTGAATGAAAAAACATTACAATGGCGCGCGCTTAGCTACAATTTTATGTAAAAAAAAATAAATACATTTTATACTTCACTAGTTGTACCCTGCAAAACCTTTGCGTAGAGTTATATCCCCTGAGGCTTGATCGGTAGGCTTGGTTATTTTTGGTTTCGGACAGATCCGATTTTTTCATGATTATATTTTAAACTGCAATACTGTTGTATTAATTCTTTACTTTCGATTTAACGCAGAACCCAAATCGCTATTATTATATTATATTTTTTTCCCCCTAGAAATATTTGAAGTGTCACCTAGGAGCACGGACTGAGAATACTGTTCTGTATTACCTTTCAATATATTAACAAAAAAAAAAAACAATTCTTCTGTCACACCGTATGGCTCATTTCTTTATTAAAAATCTACCCGACCGATCCATGACAACAGACAGACGGGACTACAGGGTTTATTCATTGCTTTAATAACAATCTTGTTCGTTTTTTCTTCCCCTTT
Organism: Bulinus truncatus; assembly: GCA_021962125.1. Classification (NCBI taxonomy): domain Eukaryota; kingdom Metazoa; phylum Mollusca; class Gastropoda; family Planorbidae; genus Bulinus; species Bulinus truncatus. The sequence continues at coordinate 1,490,664 of JAGDYQ010000115.1, forward strand.
TTCCCCAGATTCCTCTGCAACTTGACCTCCGACCTTTCCTAGTCGGTAAGAATGGAGTCCATATCAAGTTGATCCATCGACAGACAAGCCCGGCACCTCCTTCGTAAACCAGGAAGCATCCAATGTCTGTATGTGTGTACGTTTGTGTGTGTGTGTGCGTGTGTGTGTGTGCTGGAATGAACTGAAGCCTTAATGAATAAACCATGTATCAGTGTGTAATCCTCCCCCCCCCCACACACACATACAAACAAACACACAAGCACGCACCCACAGATGCCGACACAAAATATTGGCACATAGAGTTTCTTATCTTGTCACCTGACATCTACTAATGGCTAGGTATTGATCAATATACTTATACATGTAATAAAGTAATACTGTAAGTTAAGTAAGTAAAATAAAGTTAGAAGTTGATAAGTAGCTTAATTACTTTGTGATTTATCTCTGTGTTATATCTTACATCTTGTATTATATCTTACATCTTGTGTGCAAATTGCTTCACGTCTATCTATCTATCTATCTATCTATCTATCTATCTATCTATCTATCTATCTATCTATCTATCTATCTATCTATCTATCTATCTATCTATCTATCTATCTATCTATCTATCTATCTATCTATCTATCTATCTATCTATCTATCTATCTATCTATCTATCTATCTATCTAGCTAGCTATCTATCTATCTATCTATCTATCTATCTATCTATCTATCTAATCTTATTTAATATTAATTTCACAGTGCAGCGTTATTCCGAATTTAACCGAAATTTCTTCATTCCTATGAAATGAAAATAATATTGGTGAGGATTATATTTTTGTGACAGTGCTCCGTGAGTGCCGACACTTTTCTTTAGTCCGATCGTTGTCCATAAGTCCACCCAGCATACAAATCGGTACCCGGGAAAATGAAGGGAACTGGACATTGTACTAGACAAAATACCCGCCACAGTAGCCATGACTATAGAGACAGATGAACTGTACTTCAACGGATTATCGTGTGGTAAAGCGCTCGACTGTCGTCGACCTGAGTGGTCCTTGGTTCGATCTCCGGTGAGAATCAATAAATATTTCAGGTCCCGTGGTGCCTCCAAGACTATTGCACTATATACTTGGTTGTGTATGAAAGAAGGGACATCATAACCGATACCGGTCGTAGATCAAATGGTATCGGGCCGCCAAAGAAATATTTAAATTATTTCCTTTTTATTAACTGTGGTGCATGTTCATCGGGATTGCGCGACTTTCCACGGATAAGGGATTAACCGGGAGCTGAGCGGCGTGAGCGGCAGTAACATTGAAAATCAAAACAATCTAAAATTATCCACCATTTTTTTTTTCGTAAAGTTTGATCTAAACGAGGACAAACAAATCAAATCCTTAGTCGCGTGCGAATGTAAATATTGTTCTTATTTTTAAACCTCCCTTGTTTAAGATCACTTTGTGACAAGTTTCACTGTGACCTTAACATGACACCTCGTTGTCATCGGCTTCTGGTTCCCCCCTCCCTCCCTCCCACATAACGCCCCCAAAGGCAAGTCCTTCAAAGCCACTAGAGCGAGAGCTGTCGTCTTACTTCAAAGCTCGATAGAGAACCGGTCACATATAATGTAACGCAGAAATGAACAAAAACTATGGCTATTCAATCACACAAAAATGAAACTCATGTCCCTCACTAATTATTATAGAATAAAGCACCCCCCCCCCCTTTTCCCCAAAACCAGATTTCCGTCTTTGATGAAAATTTATTATAAATTTGTTTAACGGAGTATAACACAAGTCGACTCCTCGCCCTCTATCATATGATATGTAATCGGCCCCCTAAAAAATATCGTGTCGTTAGAGCGAGAGTTTTTTTTTTTTATTCTAGCAAGATCTACAAGCCCCCCTAACCCTCACCGCCCCCCACACACACACTCATGAAAAGTGTGAATGCATCCATACAAACCGACCTAAATATGAACGTGTGAGACACCCCTCCCTCTTCCCCGTGCTGACCATTACTTAGGTCAGTTTACAAAAACTCGCATCTGGAGTTTTCATTTAATGAGTCCAAGAGTCATGATGTCTTAACGTCTGTGTAAACAGTGTAAAGGGGCCAAAAATCTGATTCAAATGTGACCAAATCTGGACCAAAAAGTTTTGACCAAATATTTGAATAATATGCGAAGCTTAAATTATGAACATCTGTCTTCGTTTTAGGGCTGTCGCTAACATTATAAACAATGAAACTGTGCCGTGTGCAAAAACATCCTGCGCATATTTATTGTGCCGTATCACAGAGTGTGGGATTCATAGAATCTGTTTGCCGAGGTTTTTAAATTAGAAATGAAAAGGCCAGACTAAAATAGAAATAGCACAATGGTCTAAATTAAAAAAAAAAATAAAACGTCCGTTTGTTGTGAAGACGTCATGATATTCAATATTAGCTGCGGATACACGTTAAGTCAACGACAGCCGCGTGTTGTTGGTTGA
>JAGDYQ010000115.1:1493640-1506124 GCA_021962125.1 Bulinus truncatus
CCTGTAATGATAACCACGTAAATCTTCCCTTATTCTCCCCTTATGAAATCCATAAACTGATGAAAACACCGCCAGAGAATATTTCTGCTGTTGTCCTTCACAGTCGATGGCCCAGTCTATTGACAAAGTTTTTTTTTCGGTCAATGAAGACACAGGACAATGTATTCCCGAATGGATTTGATCTCATTAACTTCCCAGTCAGTTGGAGAAATTGGAAACCGCTTTTTTTCACAACTAAATAGCTCTTAGGTTTGATGGAGAAGATCCATTTAAAGATGTCAGTGTTGAAAACTAGAATAATTTATTTTTAACTTATTTTCGGTAATACAAATAGTCTGAAGTCAAACTAAAAAAAAAAAGATAACGAAGATCAGAACATAAATGTATTCAACAAAAAACAACAACAATAAAACAGCAGCTTACAAAACATCCACATTAAATACTATATATATAAGAACAGCGTGTAAGTAAGAAATTAAGAAAAGAAAGAAAAGAAGCCGAATTGAACTTGCGCGCGAATGCTGTATCGTGCCACACACCAACTTGCCTCTGTGCAGCAAAATGCCATAGTGAAGTATTTTTTTTTACTTTTCAGTGTATTTTTATAAATTAAAAGCTTATTTTTTTTAATGCCTCGTTTTGATTTTAACATTGAGAGAATTAATTACTGTTTAAACAAATAATCCTAAGTTATTAGCGTTGACGGGTAAAGCATGGTATTTATTGACGTATGAAATATAGGTCATTCCTGCACATTAGTTAGGCGGCATATTAGATGGGTGACATAAATTAGCGGCTTTATATTTAACTTATGGTGTTTGGTTTGGTTCGTTGATTGGTTTTGTTGGTTTGATTAGTTGGTTCGGTTGGTTTGTTTGGTTGGTTTGGGTTTGTTTGGTTTGGTTGGTTAGCGTAAAACGTAAATTGTGACGTACGAAATGTAGGACATTTCTGCACATTAGGTAGGTGGCATAAATTAGCAGCCATATCTTTACCCAATGGTGTGTTAGAAATGTTTCAAGTGTCATGTTTGAACTCTCGACTTACCGGGCAACGCCGGGTATACTGCTAGTATACATATCTAATATATCTTACCATATATTGATAGGCGCTATCTTAATTTCATCCAAATGTAGTGTCATAACATTATCTTCAAAATCACTCCATATATGTCTTATTGGACTACCTGAACAGGCAAGGCTTTACTAGCACATGTGTTCATCATGTCGACTTGATTTGAACTTCTTTACTCACTTTCTCATTTCATTTATGATCAGTCGACCAGCTTTATTAAACACATTAGCATAAGTATTCATCCCCATCTGTCTGAGCTAAAATTTTCTCTTATTGTTATTAGTACTTTTCCATTTAGAATCAGCTCATGCCAAAGAATTTTATACCACAAATGGATGCAAACTATTAAATATTAAAAAAAAACAACACACACAACATCAACACAACAACTCCCCTCTCTTTCACCAGGGGCCGTAGACTAGGAGCCCGCGAAATAGGGGCCCCCCAAAAAAGCTAAAGTCTCTATTTTTCAAAATGGGGCATTAAATTTTTTGTTAGCCTATGGCTCCTAGAATTGTAAATCCGGCCCTGTGTACAGTGAGTTGCCACAACACAAGGGCGACAAGCTTCATGCTAATTGTTTTCGGTTTGTCTCCCATGGTCTTGTCTAGACAGGAACGATTGTTGTTTATAGTTTTCATAATGAAATTAAAAAAAAAGCCATGATAATCAAACAGCATTATCATGATTGCTTCCCATTGACTAATCTACAGTACAGTCGGTACAGTCCAGTTAGTCTTGACGTTTCCTCTGTATCTAAGATGAAGTTTTTCAAAGCAATCTGGTCAAACATAAGAGTGTGGAAAGTGAGACTATAAAAAAACAAAAAACTCTAACAGGGGAGGACACACTGAAAAAAAGCGAAGGTGGATTCAACAAAAAATACAGCTATAGTATATACTGTTTTTTTTTTGTTGTTGTTGTTAAAACAGTTCTTTCTAATCAATTAAAAATAAAAGCTACCACATTTATTAAAAAAAATGATTGGCTCACTTGACAATGAATGTAGCGCAAGCTAACTGTTATATTTCAAAACAAACGCATTTGTATGCATGCAGTTACAGAGTGATTCTTAAGGATAGGTAAACTAGTCGACCACCACATCCCGTCTCTCTCTTCCCCCCCCTCCACCCCATTGCCCAAGGAACCCCCTACCTCTAAAAATTCCGGTAACATATAATGCTACGAGGGACGGGATTTCAAATAGATTTGGAGCTCTCTATCCCAATGGCACATTTAGACCCTAAGAAGTGACCACTGTGCAGTAGTATCAGTATTTACAAACATTAAATACATCAACAGTATTATATTAGAAGAATATATCATCGCTGTCTCACCATATGGGCTCACCACTGATCACGCGACCGGGTGCTTTATTAGAAGGGCCGTTTTAGGTCATCGTAGGCATTAGGCACTTCAAAGTCGTAAGCCCTCCCCAATCTCATTTTTTTAATATTTTTCAAGAATGCATTCTGGCTTTCGTAGGCCCTTGAAAAGTCCGTAGGCCCTAGGCAATGTGCCTACTGCGCCTATATGATAAAGCGGCCCTGTTTATGAGTATAGGGACCCTGATACGCCCATGAACTCAGACTGTACAGACATTGGATAATTTTTCTTAAATGTACTTTTGATAATTATAGGTCATTGTTCTATGCACTAAAAGGATTTCACTGCCTCATACTGTCTATTCGTTAGTGTTCTGTTCTACACAGACAACTCACAGGTTTGACTATTTAAATATTTTTTTTTTAATATCTAAGTGCGACTGTAAGCGATTTAAATCAATATAATGTTTTCATTTTATTTTACTGATGTTTATATTTATTAATGGAATTAAATCTATCTATCTATCTATCTATCTATCTATCTATCTATCTATCTATCTATCTATCTATCTATCTATCTATCTATCTATCTATCTATCTATCTATATCTATCTATCTATCTATCTATCTATCTATCTATCTATCTATCTATCTATCTATCTATTTATCTATCTATCTATCTATCTATCTATCTATCTATCTATCTATCTATCTATCTATCTATCTATCTATCTATCTATCTATCTATCTATCTATCTATCCATTTTTCCATCCATCCATCCACCCACCCATCCATAAATCCATCCATCCATCCACCCATCCATCCATGTATTCGGTCAATCAGTTAGCCTATCACTCTGTCTATCTGTCTGTCAGTCTATCTGTGCAATCTATCCTTTCAAATGTCTTCAAGAAAGCCACTGTATCTCAATCTACCTGTGGTCCATCTATCAGTCCGTCCATCAGTCTGAATCTGTCCAAACCATCATATTTTTTTTTGGTCTTTACATAAATAAATTCGTAATGTAACACACCACACACACATACACAAACACGTTACACACAGTATATACAATCATATGTTTATATGCTTTAATTTTATTTTATTTAATCTTACTAAAAAATGATATTTGTTGAACTAAACACATGAGAGTAGAAGAATCAAAGACTCTTTGAAGTGCAGATGCAAATCATTAGACCTCACACACGTAGAGGAAAAAAAAAATTATAAAAACACCACATCAAATTGAACGAAAAAACCTGGGAATCATAATATAAATACATAGTTATTTGGGTTCTGCGTTAAATCGAAAGTAAAGAATTAATACAATAGGTATTCCCAGTTTGAAAATAGAATCAGAAAAAATCGGAACTGCCCGTTAGTGAATTTATTTTTGGTATTAATTAGAAATGAAACCAGGGCATTTAAAAACCTGTAATTATGCAATGGTCTTCGGCCATTCACCAGGATGTTGTGATGTAGAATAAGGCAGAGGTTTTCAACATTTTTCATCAACTGAATTGAAGCTAATTAAGCTAAAAATGATTTATAGGTTAAAACAAGTGATTAGATGTAGAACGATATATTGAAAAAAATACAACTGATATAATTCAAAAATAAAGTAGTGATTGACATAATGATAATGATATAATGACATGACAGTATGACAATGATATAATGATCAAGACATAATAAGACATAATGACAATGATATAATGACAAGAAATAAAGACAAGACATAATGGCAAGACATAAAAGACAAGACATAATGACAAGATATAATAACCAGATATAATGACAAACATAATGACAATGATGATAATGAACAAGACATAACAAGAAATATTGATAATGATATAATGACAAGACATAATGAACATGTAAAATGACAGACATAATGACGAGAGGGATGGGTGACGTGCGGTGTAGAGTGCTCGACTGTCAACCGGAGAGTCTTGGGTTCTAACCTCAATGAGAACCTTGGGATTTTTCACGTCCCGGTGTAAGTCCCCAAGTTCACCCAGCTTTAAAGGGAATCTGACTTTAAGTTGGGGGAGTAAAGGCGGTTAGACGTTGTGCTAACCACACAATCACACAACTCCTTTATATGCCGAGGTTACTGAAACAGATGAATCCTACACTTCATCCGCCCCGATGAGCCCTTAGGGTTTTCAGGGAACATTTACACATAATGACGAGACACAATGTCCATGACATTTAATCATACTTATCCAGAACTATGATAGAATTGAAAATTACTATTGAGCGCCAGCCATCATCTATTTTTCTTTGTCAGTATAGGAGGTACACAGCCTCTAGAAGCCCACAGTATGGATGTAGATGTAGACGCTTCTGTCTTGATCCGTTTCGTGCCAGTGGTTCTGGTGTTGTTGAGTGTATGCACCTACTGGATCCTGTAAGGCACTGCATCGATCAATATTTTACTCTTTTAACATTTTTTCTTTGGCGTGAAAAAAATATCTGAAAAAGACAAAAAATGGCCAGGACTATTTTTTTTGAGGCTATAGACAAAGGTAAATTTTTTGGGGAAGGGTGACAGACAAAAGAAAACTGGGAAAGGGGGAGGGGGCTAGTCAAAATTTCTGTAAAATGCTTTCAGAAATCGGGCCCCCTAACTGTGAAATCATTTTAGCCCAGAAATATTAACAAGCTCTCATATTGCACATCCTTGTGGCGGGCTTGAGGAAATTCCCCGATAGTGCCACACCCACTAGGCAGTCAACTAGTTTGCCCACAAATGGGCCATTTTAGGGAATAAGTGAGTTCAGCCCCTTGGAGCATATATACATAGCCAAGCCGTATCGACTCCTGTCCTTCCCTTGGATCCTTCAGCTGCGCGGAGAGGGAGGGGGACTTTTGCACGGGCAACAGCTATCCCTCCATATTACCCCGCCCAGGCTCTGTAGCTAAACTGGAGAGGACCCTCCAGCGTCGTCGCACGATGGCGCAAAGTGCGGCAGGGACGGCCACCCCGAGTCGGACTGCACAGCCACTCTTGGCGGGCAGTAGAATCACAAATAGCTACACCATCGTCTCCCGAGACGGACGGATGCCGAGGATATATATATTGTAATGTTCTGGAGGAGTTGAGGAGTTGACGTCACTAAGCCGGGGCCACCTACCTGGGCTGTATAGCTTCCCCCCCTAAAAAAATTCCCAAAGCTTTCCAAGACTTGAACATTTGACTGTAGATCTATATATTTTTTCCCCTTTTAAGGAATGATGCGGCATTATTCATACCTAAATTTTAGAAAATAAAAAACAAAACAAAAACAAGTTTAAACAATTAATAATTATCCCCAATACCAGGGGTATTATTATTATTATTCTGAAATTTCAACTACAGATAGTCAGTCTCCACACATAGTACTTGTGATTTGGGGATACCGGGACCAAGTCCAGTGTTTTTATTTGGCAATTCTTTGGTATCGTGAATAAGGTGAGGGTGTGAAGTCCCTGTAAAGATGAGACGAAATCTCTTAGATCCTATAAACCAATAAATGGGACGGTTTCCTTTGGTGCCCTTCTTCATCCCCACCATAGACGATTGTGCAATGGCCGTTGAGGGACTCCTAGTATAGCCCAACATAAGAGTTCAAAGAGAGGATGGGGAGCCCGTGGGCCTCGCCCCCTCCCCCTCCCCCTCCCCCCCCTAACTCGTGGAGGGGGCTGGGCACCATTGCCTTGCTTGCTCCGAATGCCCCATCACGTCAGTTCCACATTCATATCCATTTATCCAAAACGCCTCTGCCTTATGAGCCATCTGTCTGGTCATTCTCCATGCCATCAATAAAAAATATGACAGTTAATCTTTACTATACAAAAAAAGGCGGGAGGGGGGAGATGTTGCGTCAAAACATGCAATAGGACATATCTATCATATGTAGCCATCAATGAGTGAGTGGTGGGAGAGATAGGGTGGGGGAAAGGGTCGCGTGTATGAGGAAATATTTAGAGCTAGCTCTTGAATGATCCTCGACGCCAGTAATGACAATGTAAAAAGGGTGGAAAACAGAAAGAAATAGGAAAATTATCCCTCCCCCCCCTCCCCAAACCCGGCCCCTTTCCCTACCTCCCACTTTCCTGGCCAAGGTGTTTCCACTGGGGACCATGTCAACGCATTGAAGATTACAAGATCAATATTCGTCCAGAGCCCGGTAGTTCTTCTAAAAGACTCACTGGGGGGTTCCCCCCAGTGGATAAGTTGGGAAGAGCTATTCGTCCAGGCAATACAAGCGTAAATTATTCTCGGATCTTTTGTGTGAGAATGTTTTTGTGAGCAGAGCCGACCATGCAAACTGGGGGCCCAAATTAAACGGATGTTTGCGAGGCCCTCTTCTAATTTTTTTTCCAAGCCCGTGATAAGAGTCAAGACTGCTAATAGAATCGCAGTGTCCCCGCTAGTCGCGGGACCCCATTTGGAGCAAAGGTCAAATCGGTATTTTAAAGGCCGGTTCTGTGTGTGTGTGTGTGAGTATGTTCTGCAGTATGTGTCTTCGTGACACCTTGGGAAGATGTGACAATTTGGCATTTTTCTCTATGAAGCATAAAAGAGAATGTATTTAAATCAAATAGAAGAGATACCACACCTCCTGTCCCGCGACTGGACCTGAAGGAAGATTAACATTGGGGGGGTGATAAACTAGAAAGTCATTTGATGTGTGTGTGGGGGGATAGCCTTTTGGCTAGCCACAATCTATAGCTGGAGGCATCACGAATTCAAAATGAGAAAATAGGAAAAAAGAAACGTAACAGGAATAGTTTTTTTTTGTGGTTTTCGTCCGTTGTTTATTTTGTATAATGCGGCGATCTGATTGTTTGAACAATAACCAATTTGGTTTGTTGTTTACTATTGGCCTCTCTGGACTTTCATCAATATGTGATTTGCCCCGTTGTTAGTGGCCTCGCGGTTGGGAACTGGTTTGACAGACTTAGAGTACCGCACCGGAAGGGGAGGGCCAACGCATGGAATTTCTTTTACCTAACTTAAAATAGATGAAACGTTTGTTCCAGGTTTACGCAAATGACTCTTGCCTTAGGCCCCGAAAAGTGACTCTTGCTCTAGGCCACATGGAAAGTACTCTTGCTCTAGGCCCGAAAATGACTCTTGTCCTAGGCCCGAAAATGACTCTTGTCTAGGCCCCGAAAATGACTATTGTCCTAGGCCCCGAATATGTTTGGCCCCGAAAATGACTCTTGCCATAGGCCCCCAACGAAAATGACTCTTTTTCAAGAGCCACAAAAGACAATACTGCCATAGGCTTTGAAGCCGACTCTTTCTGCCTAGGCCACGAGAATGACTCTTGCTCTAGGCCACGAAAATGACTCTTGCCTTAGGCCCCGAAAATGACTCTCGTCCTAGGCCCCGAAAATGACTCTTGCCCTAGACACCGCGAATGACTCTTTTCCTAGGCCCCGTAAATGACGTGGCATAGGGCCCACGTAGTACTAAGGCCGCCTCTGGTTCCGTTATTTCATTTGATTTATAAAACAAAAAACATAAAAAAAGCCAACAACTAACAGTATCACAGACGTCAGCTTCTGTGATACATTGGTCTGAACTCCATCATAAAACATCCTGGACAAAAACATTCACGTGCAAAGTTTATCTTTTTCTTATCCGATTCTTCTCCTATTATTAATATTATTTATTTTATTATCCTTCCATGTGCATGAAGATACTAACATAAATCAAAAGTAATTCTTCCATCCGCCTTCCCATTACTGCAATCATCTTTGACATTATTCCTCTGGCAATCCGATAAAGTTGGTTCCCGGAAACCTCTAGACAAACAACGGGAACAAGCAGTAAAAAAATAATAATAATAATTAACAAACAAACAAAACAAACAAAAAAAAAACCCAACAACAAACAAACTAGGTTTATTTCCACTGTCTCAAGGTACGGTTCGAACATATGCTGCCGTTTGTAGACCTTGGCTCTTGCATAAATCCAGGCCAAAAATCTTGTTTTTTTTTTTAATATTTAATATTAAAATAACGACGCTCATTCGACAAAAAGTACGATGAACTGACCTTAGCATTAATGTTGAAATGCGGGGCCTGAGGCAGATGTCAAATCTTGGGACCTTGAACCGTCAACTTGATGTCTATGTATCATTGCAAAAAAAAAACCGCTAATAGCGCTGATCCATCTTTATATTAGCAATTTTAATCTGGTCATCGTTGTCTGGCCTGGGCTAATCGCGTCGCTTGGACCTCATTATCATAGAATATTAAAAAAACCAGTGAAGGTGGGTGGGTGTGTGGGGGGAGGGTAGGATCGGGGGGTAGGGATCGGGGGAGGTGGGAGGGAGACTTCGCTACAGCTAAAGGGGAGGTAAAGACAGACTAAGAAAAAAGAAACTATATTCATCATATAATTTCCACGTTAGGATGGGATTCTATCTCTTGATCTCATTCACCCTTAATGGGGTACCGTTTTCCTTCCAGCGCCATTTCTTCTTCCACTCCAATGTCGACCAGGGCAGTGTAGAGGCGGTGGGCTGTCACCCAGAAAATATTGGGCCTCTAACAAACCTGGACAGGTGTGGCCCGAATATAAAATAATAATAATATATTTAGAAGTGACGCAGGGCCCCGTAAGTTTTTGGGCCCCAGAAAAGTGTTCGGGTTGCTCCCATCCCATCCTCAATAGAGCGGACATGATAAAACATAGAGGTTGGCGGTTTGAAAGCTTGCCGGGTTAGTGAGTGGAATACATTGTATCCGGTGCTGGCAAAGTTTACAAGTTCACTCTTCTTAGCTGATAGGCATAGTTTCACGCAGTGATACAGGTGAACTCTACATTCCATCTGGTATATACTTATTATGTATTTGAAATTTGCATAAATGAAACTTGATGTTACAAGAAAATACTTCAAATTTGGGTTTTGCGAGAAAACATAAAAGTCGGGGGGTCCCAGGCGTGAGATGATATAATCTAATGTACGACTATTATTTACACGCAAACTTACCGTAAAATACATTTTCTTATTTACACGCTTTCCTTCTCAGCTTTTTAATATATTTGTTTTTTTTAGTTTTCCAATGGATGTCTTCAGAGACTGGGCTACGAAAGTATGGAAATACGTTTAAGGTAAACTTCACTTTTTTTTTTTGGTTCGTATATTATTTTCATGCACGTCATGTGAGCAATCGTGTACATTGGTAATGTATATATGTGCATACAGAACCGTGTTTTTATATAGGCCGACGTTGAGTCAGCCCCGCCCCCGCCCATTAAGAAAAGGAAGGGGGGAGGGAGGCTTCTAGACCAGTACACATCTTAAATAAAACTTTTAGCAATTAATTTTTTATTTATCAATTCAATTTTATGCGCTCATTAAAATTAGTAGTTGGACAATTTATCGGAATCTAGAATCGATTCTTTTAGCTGGAATCGAAATCGAATCGAAGAATTTTCAACATAATTCTCGATTCCATTTCTGTTTCTGAATGACTCAGTTGGCAAGTATCATTATGCAGGGCTTTTCAAAACTTAAAAAAAAAAGTTTATTTAACATTATTGTGTGCTAGCATATACAGCTATTTGTGTGAGCATGTTTTTAGACTTAATTGTTATTATTATTATTTTTAATGCATATTTTTACGTGTGTGCGTAAGTTTCAGTTTTTGTTATGTTTTTTATATGCCTCCATTTACGTGTGTGTTGTATGATTCCATCCATTGTTGTATTCCAGATACTACGAAGGTCTGCGGCTACAAGATGGTCTCTTGACAGATATGGCGCACCGATTCATCAGCATTTCCAACATATTCTCTGCCAGACCGGTAAGGTGGAAAGGGTGGGTGGGGGAGGGGGGTGTGTGTGCTGGGCGTCCATTAACTATGTCAACAGATTTATGGGGGGTTTATTTTGCTTTTGTCTAGTCAACATCTACATTTTTTTTTCATTTTGAAAAACCTTGCTCTCCCTAAAAACCGAAAATGTATTTTAACGTACTATTAATATTTATCCATTTAACAGTGGGTATAACCAGCTTTGTAACCGTCAGGTGGGACTCTAGAAACTCTAGTTTTGCTCAAAGGAAGAGTTTTCCGGGTCAAATATGGCGAAGCTGTTCATTTTAAAAATCCATTCTTTACCAGACGATGAACCTCTTTAACTTTTAAAAACTATTCCAATCATTAAATGTCATTTCACTACTAAATGCGTAATAACAAATTGATGCTAATTTAGAATATATATATATATATATATATATATATATATATATATACATCAAGGCCATTGGTAGGATTTTTTGTTTTTGGAGGGGCTGTGCGGCAGGGGGAGGCGGAGAGTTTTATATAAGGAAAAAAATTGGAACGCAATGATAAAGAAGTATAGTTTATGATAAAAATTTGATTATTAGAATTAATTTTGGGGTGGGGGGGGGGGGTGCAGGGGCTAGCCCCACCGCAATACCCGGCCTTGATGTACGTACATGTCGTACCGAAGTTCGTTTTACAATAGTTTATCTTGTCAGATCTCATAGTGATACAGAAAGAGCATTTACTTTTAATCATTCTGATTAAAAGAAAAAGTTATGACAGAGCTTTGTTAGAGGGTGGGCTTTTTTTTGGAAATAGGAAGAAAATGAATGGATTTCCAAATTCCGAAATATGAAGTAAATTTGTTTAAGATTGTTTACTTTCTTTCTGTGACCAGTCCAATCGGCCAGTGTGATCAAGTGCCAACATCGCGAATTTTTCGTAACATGTTTTTTTTATAATTTTTTTTTCAGATTTATTTTATACGCCACCATTGCCAGCATGTTAGGGTGTAGTGTGCCTACCACACTAGCATTGTTGGCGGTGCTGATGCACGTCTGCCATGCCTACAGAGCGGCGGGGTGAGTGTGCCCGCTATCGTCTGCCGGGATGGCCGAAAAAGAGGGTTTTCATTGGCCAGACCAGCAGGTGTTGTGTATTGTTTGATCGGCCAGAATGGCCAGTGCAAAAGGTTTTTCCCTGCACCACTCGGACAGAGGGAGGGTGTAATGGGCCTGTACCCCCCAGCCCAAAATAGCGGGCTCTGCAGGTGTGCTTAAGTGGAACGTAGTGTAAGGGCGTTGTGTGCCAACCACATCCGGCACCACCGACAGCTGTGAATACGACGGTCTCGGATAGTCCTCGAAAACTGAACCTGATGCACCCTCACAAGAAAGGTTTTTTTTTATTCCTGACTTAGAGAATCCCTATGATCTAAATCCCCATTGATCATGGTATTTAAATCAGACTGGATGGAGAGTTCATTAACATATAACATTTTACATTACACTTGTATATTGTATATGTATCCCCGCATTTACCAGTTGCCCAAACTATATTTTTTGTGACATTTTCAACGTCCACAGTGGGGTATTCCAGATTTAACTGCCGTTAAATATTGTCTGCATCCGTCTGAAAACATCCATAACAATATGTTAAATCTTCGAATAAAAAATCCATTAAACATTGACTCTTAACGCCTTTAATTATCCAAACCTTTTGTGAAATCTCTGAATAAAAGATATACTTATAACGAATAAAAAAGTGCGAGCCAGCTATACCTTAATCTTCATTTCAGCACCTAGATATGAGTTAAGAGAGTTTATACACCCAAGAAAAACAACGATCGTTGGCAGATTCATGATAAAAGGCAGGCTTATCAGTCACTTTGCAATTCTTACAATATAGGGTGTCTTTTCTGGGTTAGGAAAAAAAAACAACCTCACAACTAAAGGTCGCATTGAATGCATGAGGATCGGATAAATGTTGTTACAGCTTTAGGTCGGGTCACATAGGGACAAGACAATACTAGGGACGTGAAGGGGGGGGGGAGAGAGAGGGGGAGGGGACGGACATCCACGAACAGTGCGGGAGAGAGGGAGGGGGAGAGGGAGAGGAGGGTGTCCACAGCTGACTGTGAGGGATGGAAATGATCCGTTCCTGATGGACTGCTTCCTCTCCTGCAATAGACACGGGCAGCTATTTATAGACATGGATACAATGACGGGACTCGGACATCTTCAACGACGAGAAGTAGAAAATCAAAATCTGTTTCTCACCATGTTCT
>JAGDYQ010000115.1:1506624-1525369 GCA_021962125.1 Bulinus truncatus
ACGCAGTGGCTCCGGCACCAGCCAAAACCATTATATTAGGGTATAAGGAACATGGCATATATACATTTTTTTTTTTCAGAATTATTTTTTTTCAGGATTAGGGTTAGGGTTAGGGATAGGGATAGGGTTAGGGATAGGGTTAGGGATATGGATAGGCTTAGGGATAGGGTTAGGGTTAGGGTGTGGAGCAATATTATCTATGGCTGTTACCCGAAGTAAAAAAAATACGGGTTCGGTCAGACCGAACTGTAGCCACTGCGTTTGAACAATAATTACATCATTTTTATTTGACAGTAAGCCTATACGAGTAGTTCTCACATATTTGAGATTCGCTCCCACTATTACACCTTCAGGGTAAGTAAAAAAAAAAAGACATAATAAAAGGACCAAAAAAAAAAGTAATTGTACATAGTATTCAATTGAGTTATTAATATTTAATTTTTGGGTGACCCTCTTCACAGGCCCGTAGCCAGGTCAAAGTAAGCGGGGGGGGGCGCACCAATACCCAGCAAGGTGGCAGTTTTTCTTATTTTAGTTACTTTTTCTTTATTTTTTCCTCTTTTTCTTTTTTAAGCAGGGAGGCACTCCACACCTAGCGGGGGGGGGGGGCACGGCCCACCCAGTGCCCCCCCCTTGGCTACGGGACGACCCTCTTCCTACCACTCGCGAC
The DNA here is from genome assembly GCA_021962125.1 of Bulinus truncatus. NCBI lineage: Eukaryota > Metazoa > Mollusca > Gastropoda > Planorbidae > Bulinus > Bulinus truncatus. The sequence continues at coordinate 1,507,295 of JAGDYQ010000115.1, forward strand.
ATACTTTGAGAACCATTGACCTCTACCCTTAGATTTAAAAAAAAAAAAACTTGATTTTGAATGAAAGTTGCCAAGTCCGTCTTTCGGTATGTAATCCACTGTTAAAGTATCGCACTAGAAATAGAACATGGTGAGACACAGATTTTTTTGTTTGTTCTACTTCTCGTTGAAGACGTCCAAGTCCCTTCATTGTATCCATGTCTATAAATAGCCGCCCGTGTCTATTGCAGGAGGAAGCAGTCCATCAGGAATGGATCATTTCCATCCCTCACAGTTAGCTGTGGACACCCTCTCCCCCTCCCTCCCCATCATTCGTGGATGTCCGTCCCCTCCCCTCTCTCTCCCCCCCCCCATCACGTCCCCCGTATTGTCTTGTCCCTACGTGACCCGACCTAACGCTGTAACAACATTTATCCGATCCTCATCCATTCAATGCGACCTTCAGTTGTCAGGAGGGTTTTTTTTTTCACCCGGAAATAGATTCCGAAAGGGGGTTAGGGGGTGAGAAGAATTTTCTTGTGACCGATAAGTCTGTTTCTTTAATCTTTTAACTGCCAACGATTTCTTTTTTTTTTTCTTTTCTTCTCAATAAATCAGGCGTAATTCAGATTTAGGTGCTAAATGAAGAGTGAAAGGAGTAGCTTCCCTTGTATTCTTTATTCGTTTTAAGTATATCTCTTATTCAGAGATTTCACAAAAAGGTTTGGATAATTAAAGGCGTTAAGAGTCAATGTTTAATGGATTTTTTTTTATTCGAAGATTTAACATATCGTTATGGATGTTTTTTAGACGGATGCAGACAATGTTTAATGGCAGTCTAATCTGGAATACCCCACTGTGGATGTTGAAAATATCACATAAAATATACCGAGCCCAACGGTGCAATGTGGTCCAATTTACACTTGTAAATACAAGTGTATGTAAATATGTTATATGTTTGTATTAACTCTCCATCATTGTCTGAAAGACATACCATGATTTACGGGGAAAAGATCATAGGGGTTCTCTAGTCAGGAATTAAAAAAAAAGAAAACCTTCTTGCGAGGGTGATGGTACTGTGCTCCACGAGGACTATCCGAGACCGTAGTATTCACAGCTGTCGGTGGTGACAGATATTGTTGGCACAAAACACCCTTCCACTCTGTCCCACTCAATCACACCTGCGCAGCCTGCCATTTCGGGTTGAGGGTACAGGCACATTACACCCTCCCCTCTGTCCGAGTGGCAGGAAAAAAAACCTTGCCTTGCCTTTCTGGCCTATCATTAGTACACACACCCTGCTGGTCTGGCCAGTTTGGGCAGGTCATAAAACTCATCTTTCTGCCATCCCGGCAGATGATATCGGGCACACTCACCCGCCGTTCTGTAGGGATGGCAGACGTGCATCAGAGCCGTCAACAATGCTGGTGTGGTAAGCACACTACACCCTATCATGCTGGCAATGGCGGCGTATAAAAAAAATTATAAAAAAACAAGCAATTAAGCCTGTTCCATTCTGGACACAGAACGTGTTAGCGCATTTTCGTGTTATGTATCAGTACGTTTGTTAGCTTTCAGTAAATATTTGTAAATTTTGGAAATGTTTATAAATTCAATTGTGTAATGCATATAAAAAAATATTATAAAGACGTTTCTTTATATTTGAAAAAAAAATTATTTTCTCTTAAATCTAACTACTAGTGGTTTGTGGTTACTGAAATAGGACTCATAATTGAAAACATTCGAAATTGTAGTCATTTAATCGTCCGAAAACTCCGTCAATTGTTGCATAGCTCTGATACTTTCAATTAAACTCAGAACACAAGCTTACTATTTCATTTGATGAGTTTCTTAATAAATCTTGGTGAAACTACGTGCTGCAGTATTTCGCACCAAATGAATGGGTTATTGAACGTGCAAGGTGTAGAATGGGGCCATATATGTAATATATAAGCCCCTTAGGAGCCCTGAAGCCCGGCCCTCAGAGGTCCTATCGCAAAATGAACTTTTGATGTACACATGGCAGGCCAAGATCTACAAAATGATATATACATCATGGGTCTAGGACTTATGGTTGATGAGATATGGGCGCTCCTTTATTAATATAGCTTATATAGTAAAAAAAACGGTACTTTATAAGCCCCCATTTACGGCCCTCAGAGGTCAGATCGCGAAATGAACTTTTACTGCACACATGGCAGGCCAAGACCTACAAAATGATATATACATCATGGGTCTAGGACTTATGGTTGTTGAGATCTAGGGTGATGACGGACAGACAGACAGACAGACAGACAGACAGACAAAACGGGGACAATAGACCATTTTTTTTCGAAAATGCTCTAAAAATATGTTACGAAAAATTCGCGATGTTGACACTTGATCACACTGGCCGGATTCGACTGGTCACAGAAAGAAAGTAAACAATCTTAAACAAATTTACTTCATATTTCTATATTGTTCAATCTATTCATTTTCTTCCTCTTTGAAAAAAAAAAGCCCATAATTAATATAGTTTTGGGTATTGTTTTTTTCCTTCGATGCAGAATGATTAGTATAAATGCTCTTTCTGTATCACTATGAGTTACGACAAGATAATCTATTGTAAAACGAACTTTTGCATGACATGTACGTATATCAAGGCCGTAGCAGGGGGGGGGCTAGGGGGCTGCAGCCACCCCCCACCCCCAAATTAATTCTAATAATCAAATTCTATTATAAAATATACTTCTTTATCATTGCGGTCCAATTTTTTCTTATATAAAACTCTCCGAACAGCCCCCCCCCCAAGCCCCCCCCCCCCAAAAACAAAATCCTGGCTACGGCCTTGATGTATATATATATATATATTCTAAATTAGCTTCAATTTGTTGTTACGCATTTAGTAGTGAAATGACGTTTAATGATTGGAAAGAAGCGGCAGGTGAAGATATTTATCTTCTGTAAAGAATGGATTTTTAAAATGAACAGCTTCATACATTTGGCCCGGAAAACTCTCTTTTTGAGCAAAACTAGGGTTTCTAGAGTCCGACCCGGACGGTTACAAAAGCTGTTTATACCCACTGTTAAAATGGATAAATATTAATAGCCAGCAGCGTAGCGTGGGTATCGGCCGCCCAGGGCGGAAGACGATTTTGCCGCCCTCTCATTTAGGTATTTCAATTTAATCTATACATTTTTGCCGGCCCCCCCCCCTAAAAAGTAATAAAAAGTGCCGCCCGGTGCGGACCGCACCCACCGCCCCCCCCCCAGGTACGCCACTGTTATTAGCACGTTAAAATATGATTCTGGTTTTTTAGGGAGAAAACGTTTTTCAAAATGAAAAAAAAAATGTAGATGTTGACTAGATAAAAGGAAAATAAAATTTATATAAAACTGTTGACATAGTTAATGGACGCCAGCACCCCCCCCCCCGCACCCACCCACCCTTTCCACCTTACCGGTCTGGCAGAGAATATGTTGAAATGCTTGATGAGGATCTGGTGCGCCATATCTGGGCAAGAGACCACAATACTAGGCCGTAGACCTTCGTAGTATCTAGAATACAACAATGGATGGAATCATACAACACACACGTAAATAGAGGCATATACAAACATAACAAAAACTGAAACTTACGCACAAATGTGCATTAAAAATAATAATAATAACAATAAAGTCTAAAAACATACACACACACATGTATATGCTAGCACACAATAATGTGTAAATACACTTTTTTTTTAAGTTTTGAAAAGTCCTGCATAATGATACCTGCCAATTGAGTTATTCAGAAACAGAAATGTAATCGAGAATTATGTTGACAATTCTTCGATTCGACTTCGATTCCAGCTTAAAAGAATAGATTCTAGATTCCGATAAATTGTCCAACTACTAATTTTAATGAGTGCATCAAATTGAATTGATAAATAACAAGCAATTAAAGTCTTTTCCGTTTCGGACAAAGGACATTTTAGAGCATTTTCGTGTACGGTTACGCCGGACGAAATCCGTATTTTGTTTTCCGGGTGACAGCCATAGATTTTGCTGGTAAATAGAGAGGGAAGTAATCATGTTGAATAACTGTTACAAAAATAAATAATGATTAAACCCCTTTGATTAGCTTTTATTATTTATATTTAAAATATAAGTAAAAACGGTACTTAAAACACCCCCTTTTTCGGCTCTCAGAGGTCAGATCGCGAAATAGACAAAAGTCATTTTTTGGCAGGCCAAGACCTACAAAATGATATATACATCATGGGTCTAGGACTTAATTTTGATGAGATCTAGGGTGATGACGGACAGACAGACAGACAGACAGACAAACAGACAGCCAGACAGACAGACAGACAAAACGGGGACAATAGAGCATTTTTTTTCGAAAATGCTCTAAAAAGTAATTGCTAAAAGTTTTATTTAAGATGTGTACTGGGCTAGGGCCTCCCTCCCCCCTTTCTGTTCTTAATGGGCGGGGGCGCAGCTGACCCAAAGTTTGCCTATGTGTAAACACGGTTCTGTATGCACATATATACATTACCAATGTACACGATTGCTCACATAGACGCATGAAAATAATATACGAACCAAATAAAAAAGTGAAGTTTACCCAAACGTATTTCCATACTTCGCAGCCCAGTCTCTGAAGACATCCATTGGAAACTAAAAAAAAACAAATATATTAAAAAGCTGAGAAGGAAAGCGTGTAAATAAGAAAATGTATTTTAGGGTAAGTTTGCGTGTAAATAACAGTCGTACATTAGATTATATCATCTCAATTATTTCAGTCAGAGGCGGATTTAACGTAGGGCCCACAAGGCCCACGCCTGGGACCGCCCCGACTTTTATGTTTTCTCGCAAAACCCAAATTAGAAGTATTTTCTTGTAACATCAAGTTTCATTTATGTAAATTTCAAATACATAATAAGTACATACCAGATGGAATGTAGAGTTCACTTGTATCACTGCGTGAAACTATGCCTATCAACTAAGAAGAGTGAACTTGTAAACTTTGCCAGCACCTGATACAATGTATTCCACTCACTAACCCGAAAAGGTATCAAACCGGTGAACTTCATGTCGACCATGTCCGTCGCGAAGTGAGGATGGGATGGGGAGCAACCCGAACACTTTTCTGGGGCCCAAAGCCCTACGGGGCCCCGTCACTTTATAAATATATTATTATTATTTTATATTTGGCCACACCTGTACAGGTGTGTCAGAGGCCCAATATTTTCTGGTGGCAGCCCATCACTGTACACTTCCCTGGTCAACTTTGGTGTGAAAGAAGAAATGGCGCTGGAAGGAAGTGGTACCCCATTAATGGGTGAATAAGATCAGGAGAGATTATCCCATCCTAACGTGGAAATTATATGATGAATATAGTTATTTTTACTTGGTCTGTCTTTACCTCCCCTTTTAGCTGTAGCGAAGTCTCCCTCCCACCTCCCCCGATCCCTACCCCCCCCCCGATCCTACCCCTCCCCCCCCCACACACACCCATCCCACCCTCACTTGTTTTTTTTAATATTTGAGATAATGAGGGTCCAAGAGACGCGATTAGCCAGGCCAGACAACGATGACCAGATTAAATTACAATATAAAGATGGATCAGCGCTATTAGCGGTTTTTTTTGTACGATACATAGACATCGTTTACGTTTCAAGGTCCCGCATTCGACACCCGCCCTAGGCCCCGCGCATTCAACATTAATGCTAAGGCCGCCTCTGGCGTTATTTTGGTCGAGCGTCGTTATTTAAATATTAAATATTTAAAAAAAAAAAACAAGATTTGGTCTGGATTTAAAAAGAGTTATGGTCTACAATGGCAGCATATGTTCGAACCGTACCTTGAAGGCAGTGGAAATAAACCTAGTTTGTTTGTTGTTGGGTTTTTTTTTTGTTTGTTTGTTTGTTTGTTAATTACACAGCTCAACAAAAAAAATTTTTTTGCGAATTGCCAAGAATGTTTGAATGAATTTATAACAATTCATGGGTGCTGATTTCAAAACTGCCACTGCTTTTGCTGAATTGGCTCTAGTTTCTGAGATATTGGACACCCTTGAAAATATGATTGTACCCTTTGTGTAAAACAAATGCAATAAGTTTGGTGTCTGTTGTGTCTCATTGAAATTATTATATCTGAAGTTTTACAGCGCCATTTCTGAAGCATGACGGCGGTTGGAAATATTTTATTTTGTTACGATCCGCAGAGATTATATATTTCGATGATGTCATAGCGTTATGACATCGCCACGAAGTTGAGATCGATTAACGAGTGCGCGGTTGCTTGAGAAGTTTGTAGAATATGTGTTTCTCTCTATCTCGCTGTAATTGGTGAGTAAATTTTGTGTACTACGTCAAATTGTATAGTTTTAATTCGAAGATTGATTGTATTATATTACTTACAGTTTAATTTAACTATACCAAGTTATAACTTGGTTTATTTTTTTCTCTTTTATAGCTGCTTTCTAAAGACATCATGAGCTCATCACTAAGATGCTGCAAAAATAATACGAATGTATTCTGTTGCATCTGTGGAGAATACATGATTGAAAAGCAAAGAGGAAATATAATCGAATTTGTACAGCAGGCATATTTGGCTTATTTTGGCGTCTTTTTATAGACAGTTCCATCAGAAGCTTGAAATGTGTTCTGTTACACAATGGTAACCGTTATGCATCTCTTCCCATTGCTCACTCAACAACACTTAAAGAAGAGTATGAGAATATCAAAACAGTATTGCAGAAAGTCCGTTATTATGAGCATCAATTGTCAATTAGTGTTGATCTAAAAATGGTAAACGTCTTGCTTGGGCAGCAGTCAGGATACACACAATGCCCATGCTTCAAGTGCCTTTGGGATAGCAGGGCAAGGCAAGATCATTGGACAAGAGTGGGATGGCCTGCAAGGAAAACCATGACTGTAGGTAAAGAAAATATCATCGACAAGCCTTAGTTTGACAAAAATAAGATCATTATCCCACCGCCTCATATCAAATTAGGTTTAATGAAACAATTTTTTAAGGCTTTGGACAAATCTGGCAATTGCTTCAAGTATATTTGCAGATCATTCCCCGGATTGAGCATGGAGAAGCTGAAAGCTGGGATTTTTGATGGTCCTCAGATTCGGAAACTCATCAACGATCGAAATCACCTTGAAGCTTCTTCATGGAACAGTTTTGTTTCAGTTGTCAGGAACTTCTTAGGTAATAACAGAGCAGAGAATTACGAAGAACTGGTGCAAGATATGCTCGCTAACTTCAGAAACATTGGAACAAATATGAGCATCAAGGTACATTACCTGCACAGTCATTTAGACCAATTTCCAGATAACCTTAGGGACTTCAGTGAAGAACAAGGCGAGAGTTTCCATCAGGATATGAGGGTGATGGAGGAGAGATATCAAGGAAGATGGGACATACATATGATGGCTGACTACTGTTGGAGCCTCCAGCGACACACACAAAAGGAAGTCGAGCAAACAGCGATTTGCTAATGCATTACCATAGACAATAAACATATTAATTAATTAATTAATTAGACATAATTAGTTTTTCAAATGAAAATGTTTTCCTCTATAACACTATTACACATATTTTTGAACAAATTTCTGCATGACCATTAACAGTTTCACTTTTATTTGTTAGTATACTATTTTACTTCATGCAATTCTTGACAATTTTCAAACACGGTGCATACATTATTTCATTTATTTTAATTATCTCGTAAAATAGAGCCAATCTAGCAAAAGCACTTACATATTCTAAATCAGCATAGTTGACTTTGTATAAAATGATTCAAATATCACTGGCAATGAATTCACTGTTTACCAGTGTTATTATTATTATTCTTTTACTGCGTGTTCCCGTTGTTTGTCTAGAAGTTTCCGGGAACCAACTTTATCTGATTGCCAGAGGAATAATGTCAAAGATGATTGCAGTAATTGTGAAGGCGGATGGAAGCAAATTACTTTTGATTTATGTTATATCTCTACGCACATGGAAGAATAATAAATAAATAATAATAATAATAATAATAGGAGAAGAATCGGATAAAAAAAAAGATAAACTTTGCACGTGAATGTTTTTGTCCAGGATGTTTTATGATGGAGTCCTGCACCAATGTATCAATGAAGTTTAACGTCTTGTGATACTGTTAGTTGTTTTTGTTGTACAATTCAAATGGAATAACGGAACCAGAGGCGGCCTTAGTACTACGTGGGCCCTATGCCAAGTCATTTACGGGGCCTAGGAAAAGAGTCATTCGCGGTGTCTAGGGCAAGAGTCATTTTCGGGGCCTAAGGCAAGAGTCATTTTCGTGGCCTAGAGCAAGAGTCATTTTCGGGGCCTAGGGTAAGAGACATTTTCGGGGCCTAGGGCAAGAGTCATTTTCGGGGCCTAGGACAAGAGTCATTTTCGGGGCCTAGGACAAGAGTCATTTTCGGGGCCTAAGGCAAGAGTCATTTTCGTGGCCTAGAGCAAGAGTAATTTTCGTGGCCTAGAGTAATAGTCATTTTCGTGGCCTATAGCAAGAGTCATTTTCGGGGCCTAGAGCAAGAGTAATTTTCGTGGCCTAGAGCAAGAGTCATTTTTGTGGCCTAGGGCAAGAGTCATTTTCGGGGCCTAGGACAAGAGTAATTTTCGTGGCCTAGAGCAAGAGTAATTTTCGTGGCCTAGAGTAAGAGTCATTTTCGTGGCCTATAGCAAGAGTCATTTTCGGGGCCTAGAGCAAGTGTAATTTTCGTGGCCTAGAGCAAGAGTCATTTTTGTGGCCTAGGGCAAGAGTCATTTTCGGGGCCTAGGACAAGAGTCATTTTCGGGGCCTAGGACAAGAGTCATTTTCGGGGCCTAGGTCAAGAGTCATTTTCGGGGCCTAAGGCAAGAGTCATTTGCGTAAACCTGGAACAAACGTTTCATCTGTTTTAAGTTAGGTAAAAGAAATTCCAAGCATTGGCCCTCCCTTCAGGTGCGGTACTCTAAGTCGGTCAAACCAGTTGCCAACCGCTGAGGCCACTAACAACGGGGCAAATCACATATTGATGAAAGTCCAGAGAGGCCAATAGTAAACAACAAACCAAATTGGTTATTGTTCAAACAATCAGATCGCCGCATTATACAAAATAAACAACGGACGAAAACCACAAAAAAACTACTCCTGTTACGTTTCTTTTTTTCCTATTTTCTCATTTTGAATTCGTGATGCCTCCAGCTAGATTGTGGCTACCCAAAAGGCTATCCCCCCCCCACATCAAATGACTATCTAGTTTATCATCCCCCCATGTTAATCTTTTCTGAAACAGTCGTGGGGACAAAGGGTATGGAATCAACTTCCATTTGATTTAAATGCATTTCTTTTATGCTTCGTAGAGAAAAAATGCTAAATTGTCACATCTTCCCAAGGTGTCACGAAAACACATACAACAGAACATACACTTACGCAAAAGAACATACACACACACAAACAGAACCGGCCTTATGCCAATTTGACCTTTTGCTCCAAATGGGGTCCCGCGACTAGCATGGACCCCTCAATTCACATTTAGCATATCACTATCAGTCATGACTCTTGTCACGGGCTTGTAAAAAAAAAATTAGAAGAGGGGCCTCGCAAGCATCCGTTTAATTTGGGCCCCGCAGTTTGCATGGTCGGCTCTGCGCACAAAAACACTCTCACACAAAAGATCCGAGAATAATTTACGCTTGTATTATCCTGGACGAATAGCTCTTCCCATCTTAATCCACTAGGGGAACGACCCCCCCCCCCCCGAGTGAGTCTTTTAGAAGAACTACCGGAGCTCTGAGACGAATATTGATCTTGTAATCTTCAGTGCGTTGAAAATGGTCCCCAGTGGAACACCTTGGCCAGGAAAGTGGGAGGTAGGGAAATTGGGTCGGGTTTAAGGGGGGGGGGATAATTTTTCCTATTTTTTTCTGTTTCCCCCCTGGCGTCGAGGATTATTCAAGAGCTAGCTCTAAGTATTTCCTCATACACGCGACCCTTCCTCCCACCCTATCTCTCCACCACTCACTCATAGATACGCCGATGGCAACATATGATAGATATCTCCTATGGCATGTTTTGACGCAACATACTTCCCCCTCCCGCCTTTTTTTTACGTATAGTAGAGATTAACTGTCATATTTTTATTTTATTGATGGCATGGAGAATGGCCAGACAGATGGCTCGTAAGGCAGAGGCGTTTTGGATAAATGGATATGAATGCGGAACTGGCGTGATGGAGCATGCGGAGCAAGCAAGGCAATAGCGCCCCACCTCCCACACAGAGAGAGAGAGGGGGGGAGTGGGGAAGGAGTGAGTGGGTCCACGAACTACCATCCTGTCTTTGAATTCTCATATTGTACTATATAACAATATTGCGAAAGTTTTTTTCTGCATGACCCTCCCCCCCCCCATCCTTCCCCCACCCCATCCCTCCCCCACCCCAAGACCCAGCCAAACTTAACAAACCCACCACTTCAGCTCCGGGTGATTATTTGGATAAAATTACAAAAAAAGGTTAAAACAAATGTTCAAATTTTGGATATTGATCTCCTTGCAAGTATGGCTTAAAATGAGCCAAACCAAATGATAAATGGATTGTGATTCACCTTATTCGAGGTGGACGGATGGTCATGTGGTAAAGCGCACGACTGTCGACCTGAGAGTCCCTGGTTCGATCTCCGGTGAGGAACATTGGATATTTCAGGTCATGGCTAAAGTCCCCGCTATATCTCCCGTGGTTCATCGTCTGCGGTGGGGATGAAAGAAGGGCACCATAGAAACCGTCCCATTTATTGCTTTATAAGAGATTTCGTCTCATCTTCAGGGACTTCACACACTCACCTTATTTGCGAATGCCAAAGAATTGCCAAATAAAAACACTGGACTTGGTCCCGGTATCCCCAAATCACGAAGTACTGTGTATTGAGACTTGACATATCTGTAATTGAAATTCAGAATAATAATAATAATAATCCAGGTATTGGGGATAATTATTAATTGTTTAAACTTTTTGTTTTATTTTTTATTTTCTAAAATTTAGGTATGAATGATGCCGCATCATTGCTTAAAAAAAATATAGATCTACTGTCAAATGCTCAAGTCTTGGAAAGTTTTGTGAATTTAAATACAATAAACCTTTTTTTTTTTTTGGGGGGGGGAAGCATACAGCCCAGGTAGATGGCCCCGGCTTTAGCGACGTCAACTCTCCACTCCTCCAGAACATTACAATATATATATATATATATATCCTCGGCATCCGTCCGTCTCGGGAGACGATGGTGTATCTAATTTGTGAGTCTACATGCACCGCCGACAGTGGCTGTGCAGTCCGACTCGGGAGTGGCAATCCCTGCCGCCCTTTGCGCCATCGTGCGACGACGCTGGAGGGTCCTCTCCAGTTTAGCTACAGAGCCTGGGCAGGGTAATATGGAGGGATAGCTGTTGCCCGTACAATAGTACCCCCCTCTCCGCGCAGCTAAAGGATCCAAGGGAAGGACAGAGTCGATACGGCTTGGCTATGTATATATGCTCCAAGGGGCGCAACTCACTTATTCCCTAAAAGGGCCCAGTTGTGGGCAAACTAGGCGACTGCCTAGTGGGTGTGGCACTATCGGGAATTTCCTCAAGCCCGCAAGGATGTGCAATATGAGAGCTTGTTAATATTTCTGGGCTAAAATGATTTCGGAAAGCATTTAACAGTATTTTTGACTAGCCCCCCCCCCCCTTCCACAGTTTTCTTTTGTCTGTCACCCTTCCCAAAAAAATTTACCTTTGTCTATAGCCTCTAAAAAAAATAGTCCTGGCCATTTTTTTGTCTTTTTCAAATTATTTTTTTTCCGCCAAAAGAATTAATGTTAAAATTAAAATATTGATCAGTGCAGTGCCTTACATGATCCAGTAGGTGCATACACTCAACAACACCAGAGCCACTGGCACGAAACGGATCAAGACAGAAGCGTCAACATCTACATCCATACTGCGGGCTTCTAGAGTTGTGTACCTCCTATACTGACAAAGAAAAATAGATGATGGCTGGCGCTCAATAGTAATTTTTCAATTCTGTCATAGTTCTAGATAAGTATGATTAAATGTCATGGTCATTGTGTCTCGTCATTATGTGTAAATGTTCCCTTAAACCCCAAAAGGGCTCATCGGGGCGGATGAAGTGTAGGATTCATCTGTTTCAGTAACCTCGGCATATAAAGGGGTTGTATCATCCTGTGTGGTTAGCACAACGCCCAGCCGCCTTTACTCCCCCATCCTAGAGTCAGGTACCCGTTTAAAGCTGGGTGAACGTGGGGACTTACACCAGGACCTGAAAAATCCCAAGGTTCTCAAGGAGGTTAGAACCCAGGACTCTCCGGTCGACAGTCGAGCGCTCTACACCGCACGACAAACCGTCCCTCTCGTCATTATGTCTTGTCACTTTTTCTTGTTATTATGTCTTGTCATTATATCATTGTCAATATTTCTTGTTATGTCTTGTTCATTATATCATTGTCATTATGTTTGTCATTATATCTAGTTATTATGTCTTGTCATTATGTCTTGTCATTATGTCTTGCCATTATGTCTTGTCTTTATTTCTTGTCATTATATCATTGTCATTATGTCTTGTTATGTCTTGTTCATTATATCATTGTCATTATGTCTTGTCATTATATCATTGTCATTATGTCAATCACTACTTTATTTTTGAATAATATCAGTTGTTGTTTTTTTTCAATATATCATTCTGCATCTAATCACTTGTTTTAACCTATAAATCATTTTTAGCTTAATTAGCTTCCATTCAGTTGAGAAAAATGTTGAAAACCTCTGCCTTATTCTACATCACAACATCCTGGTGAATGGCCGAAGGTCATTGCATAATTACAGGTTTTTAAATGCCTGGTTTTCATTTGTAATTGTAGAGAAATTAATTCACTTTCGGGCAGATCCGATTATTTCATGATTGTATTTTAAACTGGGAATACTGTTGTATTAATTCTTTACTTTCGATTTAACGCAGAACCCAAATAACTATTATTTATATTATGATTCAGGTTTTTTTCGTTCAATTTGATGTGGTGTTTTTATAGTTTTTCCTCTACATGTGTGAGTTCTAATGATTTGCATCTGCACTTCAAAGAGTCTTTGATTCTTCTACTCTCATGTGTTTAGTTTAACAAATATCATTTTTTTAGTAAGATTAAATATAATAAAATTAAAAGCATATAAACATATGATTGTATATACTGTGTGTGTGTGTGTTTGTGTGTGTGTGTGTGTTTGTGTTGCATTACGAATTTATTTATGTATTTAGTTTAGACAGATTCAGGCTGATGGACGGACTGATAGATGGACCGACAGATAGATAGACATACAGTGGTTTTATTGAAGACAAGCGAAAGGATAGATTGCACAGATAGACTGACAGACAGATAGACAGAGTGATAGGCTGACTGATTAAAAGATATATGAGTGGATGGATGGATGGATGGAAAAATAGATAGATAGATAGATAGATAGATAGATAGATAGATAGATAGATAGATAGATAGATAGATAGATAGATAGATAGATAGATAGATAGATAGATAGATAGATAGATAGATAGATAGATAGATAGATAGATAGATAGATAGATAGATAGATAGATAGATAGATAGATAGATAGATAGATAGATAGATAGATAGATAGATAGATAGATAGATAGATAGATAGATAGATAGATAGATAGATAGATAGATAGATAGATAGATAGATAGATAGATAGATAGATAGATAGATAGATAGATAGATAGATAGATAGATAGATAGATAGATAGATAGATAGATAGATAGATAGATAGATAGATAGATAGATAGATAGATTTAATGCCATTAATAAATATAAACATCAGTAAAATAAAATGAAAACATTATATTGATTTAAATCGCTTACAGTCGCACTTAGAGATTTAAAAAAAATTATTTAAATAGTCAAACCTGTAAGTTGTTAATGTAGAACTGAACACTAACCAATAGACAGTATGGGGCAGTGAAATCCGTTTAGTGCATAGAACAATGACCTATAATTATCAAAAGTACATTTAAGAAAAATTATCTAACGTCTGTACAGCCTAAGTTCATGGGCGTTTCAGGGTCCCTATACTCATAAACAGGGCCGCTTTATCATATAGGCGTAGTAGGCACTGTGCCTAGGGCTCATAAAGCACCCGGTCACGTGATCAGTGGTGGGCCCATATGGTGAGACAGCGATTATATATTCTTCTAATATAATACTGTTGATGTATTTAATGTTTGTAAATACTGATACTACTGCACAGTGGTCACTTCTTAGGTCTAAGTGTACCACCTTGGCATAGAGCTCGAAATCTATTTGAAATCCTATCCCTCTTAGCATTCATATTTTTTTAATAAATGTGGTAGCTTTTATTTTTAATTGATTAGAAAGAACTGTTTTTAACAACAACAACAAAAAAAAAACAGTATAATACTAGCTGTATTTTTTGTTGAATCCACCTTCGCTTTTTTTCAGTGTGTCCGCCCCTGTTAGAGTTTATTTTTTTTATATTTTCACTTTCAACCTCTTATGTTTGACCAGATTGCTTTGAAAAACTTCATCTTAGATACAGAGGAAACGTCAAAACTAACTGGGCTGTACCAACTGTGCTGTAGATTAGCTCTTCAATGGGAAGCAATCGTGATAAGCCGTTGTTTGATTATCATGGCTTTTTTTGTTTTCTTTATGAAAACTATAAACAACAATCGTTCCTGTCTAGACAAGACCATGGGAGACAAACCAAAAACATTTAAGCATACAGCTTGTCGCCCTTGTGTTGTAAGTAACTCACTGTACACAGGGCCGGATTTACAATTTTAGGAGCCATAGGCTAACAAAAAATTTAATGCCCCATTTTGAAAAATAGAGACTTTAGCTTTTTTTTTGGGGGGGGGCCTTATTTCGCGGGGTTCCTAGGCCACGGCCCCTGGTGAAAGAGAGGGGAGTTGTTGTGTTGATGTTTGTGTGTGTGTGTGTTTTTTTATATTTAATAGTTTACATCCATTTGTGGTATAAAAATCTTGGCATGAGCTGATTCTTAATGGAAAAAGTAATAATAACAATAAGAGATAAATTTTAGCTCAGACAGATGGTGATGAATATGTTAATGTGTTTAATAAGCTGGTCGACTGATCATAAATGAAATGAGAGTGAGAAAGAAGTTCAAATCAAGTCGACATGATGAGCACATGTGCTAGTAAAGCCTTCCCTGTTCAGGTAGTCCAGTAAGACATATATGGAGGATTTTGAAGATAATGGTATGACACTACATTTGGATGAAATTAAGATAATATATGGTAAGATATATCAGATATGTATTATGTATACTAGCAGTATACTCGGCGTTGCCCGGTAAGTCGAGAGTTCAAATGTCACTTGAAACATTTCTAACACACCAATGGGTAAAGATATGGCTGTTAATTTATGCAACCTACCTAATGTGCAGAAATGACCTACATTTCGTACGTCACAATTTACGTTTTACCCGTCAACGCTAACCAGCCAAACCAAACAAAACCAAACCAACCAAACGAACCAACCGAACCAACTAATCAAACCAACAAAACCAATCAACGAACCAAACCAAACACCATAAGTTAAATATATGGGTGCTAATTTATGTGACCTATCTAATATGCCACCTAACTAATGTGCAGAAATGATCTATATTTCATACGTCACAAATTACGTTTTTTACCCGTCAACGCTAATAACTTAGGATTATTTGTTTAAACAGTAATTAATTCTCTCAATGTTAAAATCAAAACGAGGCATCAAAAAAATAAGCTTTTAATTTATAAAAATGCACCGAAAAGTAAAAAAAAAATAAATAAATACTTCATTATGGCATTTTGCAGCACAGAGGCAAGTTGGTGTGACACGATACAGCATCCGCGCGCAAGTTCATTCGGCTTCTTTCTATTTTTCTTAATTTCTTACACGCTGTTCTTATATACAGTGTTTAATGTGGATGTTTGTAAGCTGCTGTTTTAATGTTGTTTTTGTTTTTTGTTGAATACATTTCTGTTCTGATCTTCGTTATCTTTTTTTTTTTTAGTTTGACTTCAGACTATTTGTATTACCGGTACTGTTAAAAATAAATTATTCTAGTTTTCAACACTGACATCTTTAAATGGATCTTCTCCATCAAATCTAAGGGCTATTTAGTTTTGAAAAAAAAAAAAGCGGTTTCCCCAATTTCTCCAACTGACTGGGAAGTTAATGAGGTCAAATCCATCGGGAATACATTGTCCTGTGTCTTCATTGACCGAAAAAAAAAAACTTTGTCAATAGACTGAGCCATCGACTGAGAAGGACAACAGCAGAAATATTCTCTGGCGGTGTTTTTATCAGTTTATAGATTTCATAAGGGGAGAAGCAATAGCGGGAATGAAGATTTACGTGGTTATCATTACAGGGGACTGGGTGAAAGAAAGAGAGGGACGGGGATGGAAACAGGGAAAGAGAGGGTTGTTGAAAAGATGAGAGAGAGAGAGAGAGAGGCGGGGATATAAACACGGAAATAGAGGGTTATTAAAAAGATGAGAGAGATAGGGGGGAGAGAGAGAAAAAGAGAGAGAGAGAGACGGGGATATAAACACGGAAAGACAGGGTTAAAAAGATGAGAAAGAGTGAGAGAGAGAGAAAGAGAGAGGGAGAGAGAGAGAGAGAGGGAGGGAGAGAGAGAGAGAGAGAGAGAGACGGGGATAGAAACACGGAAAGAGGGGGATGTTAAAAAGGTGAGAGAGAAAAAGTGAGAGAGAGAGAGAGAAAGTGGGTTAGAAGGGAAAATGCGGTAGCCAGTCAGAAAGAGATGATCGATAATTGAGCGAGGAGGGTGAAAGACGTAGCTGTAAAGACGGGAGAGTGGCTTTGTTTACATTTGTTTATCAACACGTCATTAATGTACAGTCAGTGCTGTCGCCAGCTAATCTTTGGCCTAGTAGGGCGCCTAGGGCCCCTGAATTTAGAAGGGCCCCTAAAAAAGAGGGGTTTTATTCTTGTATCATTATTTTCTCCCCTCTCCCATTTTTATAGGGCCTGAGATCGTCTTCAAATGACCTAAATCCGCCACTTTTTATGAAGACAAACTGTGAGCTAATCTCTGATCACAATTCCACCAAATCTACTGGCAGTGCAAAATCTAGGGATTTGGCGGCTCGGAGGGGATGGGGCTTAGCCTCTTTGGGGGGCCCCTGCATTTTGACATTCGACACCATGGCATGAGATAATGTACTTAATATTTAATTTAAAAACAACTTGTAGGGGCCCCCTTCAAGCTGGGGCCCGGGGGACTTTTACATTTGGACCCTCCAGCCCCATACTAGGTACGCCTCTGAATCTTAAAGTCTTTTTAAAACAAATACCTTACTTCTATGGGCAGGGGCCCCTGGTATGTGATCCGTTGCACTCATTTTCCGAAGACCTGGTAGACACGATATTTCGGTTCTTTTATGAATCCCCCCGGCAAAATATTGCAGTCCTGACCCTGACCCCACACAACAGACTATATAATGTATGTTGAATTATTTACACCATTACTAATGTTTTAATAAATATGTAAAAAAAAAAAAAATAAAGTTCCCTAAAGGGCCATCGGAGCAGTTGAAGTGTAGAATTCATCTGTTTCTATAACCTAGGCATATGAAGGGATTGTGTGGTTAGCACAACGCCCAGCCGCCTTTTACTTCCCCAACTTAAAGTCAACCCATTTAAAGCTGGGTGGACTTGTGGGACGACTTTGAAACACATTTCACTTGGAAAAATTCCCATGGTTCTCACCGAGGATCGAACCCAGGACTCTCAGGTTTGGCAGTCGAGTATCTACACCACTCGGCCATCCGATCCCACGATAAAATTGTCGTGGCGGCATAGATTCGAATGTTTTTGTGATGGACAACTGGTCTTTTAATGGATAAATCAAAAATATGCTTAGCGAAAATATGATTATAAATACAAGTATAGTTAAAGAACTTAATCGCTTAAACTAAAATTCAGCAAGATACAGGCGAGTGTGACTATTTCACCTACACCTATGAACACATATATGCACATAAAAATGGGAAT
>JAGDYQ010000115.1:1525869-1548216 GCA_021962125.1 Bulinus truncatus
GTGGATGGATGGATAAATTGGTGGATGGATGGATAGATGGGTTGATGGTTGAATGGATGGGTGAGTGTATGGATGGATCACAATCCACAATGCTAGTGTTCACTTTAAAACATTCTGAAAGGTTTCTGTTGTTTTGTTTGCACACATGAGGCCATTCAACGAGAAGAGGAAATATTGGCAACCCGCTCACGAGTAGGTCAAAGCCCCCTCCTCAGAAATCAGACCTCAGTTCGAATTCATCACCACGCCACCACCCATTACCAGTTGCCCCCACCCCCAATAAAGTATTCCGAAGTGTTCCAGCCCATACCTCCTTACCCTTCTCATGTAGCTTTCTCAACTCATTCTATCTGCCTCTTTCTCCCTCACCCCTCCTACCACCCCCCTCACATCCTCATTTTTCTCCTCCCCTGTCAACAATGTCGTCAGTGTTACAAACACACAATGACCCTTTAAATAATGACTACCATTTTCTGTTCATATTTGGCTTACTCTCTCTCTCTTCCCCCCCCCCTCTCTCTCTCTCTCTCTCTCTCTGCACCACCACCACCAACACTATCACGCCCCTTTGACCGCACACTTTTTTTTTTTCCTTTCACCTTTTTTTTTTTAATTTTATTTTCACTCAATATCGATCTCTCCTCTCCTCCCTTCCCGTCCACTCCCCTTCCTCCACACTTCCATCTCTGCCTCCCCCTCCCCCCCACCCCACTCCACCTTCCCGCACTCCCCAACAACCTAAGACCTTATTTTACTCCCATTCTTTCGTTTGCACGTCAATATCTGTTTAAAAATGGAAGCAGAAGTTCTATCTTTAGTTGTCTTACTCATTATCTCTCTCTCTCTCTCTTCTCTCTCTCTCTCCTCTCTCTCTCTCTCTCTTCTCTCTCTCTCTCTCTCTCTCTGTCTCTCTCTCTTTCATTGGCTCTCTCCTTTTCTCATCAGTCGATAGTTCATTTTGAGGGCAAGGGGACAAATCAACCACGATTCCTTTTATAAACTTTGAAGTGTGGAGGGGGGGGGGTAGAGAGAAAAAAATGGGGGGGGGGCTTTGGTGCATGTTTTCGGATTGACTAGGACGGCCAACAGAAGATGGCATGGAGCCACATTACAGGGCTGCATAATCTGGGCACTTATGACAAATAGGCTGGTGAAGTTTATTACTCAGAACATCCTCTGGACAATTATCGCAAATAGACTGTTGAAGTCCATTACGCAGTACATAATCTGGAAACATAGATTGACAATGTAACATTAAAACAGAGCTCCACGTGGAACAAGTGGTAGAAGAAGGCTGAGTTCATGAGCCTGTTCAGTATATGTTGTAGGTACCTTAGTTCGAATCCCTATTTAGGGCATATATTTATATAAATACCGCACCGAGGGGGAAACCAGAAGCGTCTTCTGCAGTACAGTGGTATTTTGTCCCAAGGGGGTTTTGCCCCAGGCGGGTTGCCTAATGGGGGGGGGGTCCTAAAACCGAGTTATTTAGTCACGGTGTCAGATGATTAATTTACCAGGGGCTTTAGGACCTATCCGTTCGTTGTCAGTAAACACAACTGAATTAAGGTTAAGGTTGGTTTTCTGTATCTCATATATATATATATATATATATATATATATATATATATATATATAGGAGTACTTGGATCTGTTGGGGCCCCATGCGCTCAAAAAGTATTGGGCCCCTTTAAAAAAGAGACATAAAAGAGTTTTTTTTTTATTTTGCTCTGTTGGGCCCCCTAAAAGTTGGGGCCCTAGGCGCGCGCCCGGTGCACTTGTTCTTGAAATCCGAAAATTCACCTTTACATAAATATATACATAGGAGCAGTTCATAGTCTAGTGACATCACGCGACATCACGTGACTACACCCAGACTAAAGAACAGATGAAAATAGTTCCAGCAACCCTCATATTCGCCAATTAGTGCTCTCCTCCTTCTTTTCCTTCCATTATCCCCAAAAAGATGAGGTTCCATAAACCGAAATCCCATCCCCCCTTGATAACCACACACACACACACAATCACACACAGACTAGCACTAATTTCTTCTCAACACAGACATGCGAGCGAGCACACGCCCACTTCAAAAATTCACACTTTGGTACCCACACAATTAGTTAACCAGTTGTGTTGATCAATCTCTAGCTTATGGTAATGAGGAAAGGGTGGGAAAGGGGGTGGGGGTGTACTCTATATATTTGTTTGTGTGTGTGCGTTGTGAGAGTGTTCAATTTTGTCGTCCGTGGTAGTTTTTTAGAGCATTTTCGAAAAAAAATGCTCTATTGTCCCCGTTTTGTCTGTCTGTCTGTCTGTCATCACCCTAGATCTCAACAACCATATGTCCTAGACCCATGATGTATATATCATTTTGTAGGTCTTGGCCTGCCAAGAAATGACTTTTTTCCATTTCGCGATCTGACCTCTTAGGGCCGTAAAAGGGGGCTTATAAAGTACCGTTTTTTACTATATAAGCTATATTAATAAAGGAGCGCCCTATATCTCAGCAACCATAAGTCCTAGACCCATGATGTATATATCATTTTGTAGGTCTTGGTCTGCCATGTGTACATCAAATGTTCATTTCGCAATAGGACCTCTGAGGGCCGGGCTTCAGGGCTCCTAAGGGGTTTATATATTATATATATGGCCCCATTCTACACCTTGTACGTTCAATAACCCATTCATTTGGTGCGAAATACTGCAGCGCGTAGTTTCACCAAGATTTATTAAGAAACTCATTAAATGAGATAGTAAGCTTGTGTTCTGAGTTTAATTGAAAGTATCAGAGCTATGCAACAATTGACGGAGTTTTCGGACGATTAAATTACTACAATTTCGAATGTTTTCAATTATGAGTCCTATTTCAGTAACCACAAACCACTTGTAGTTAGATTTAAGAGAAAATATTTTTTTTTCAAATATAAAGAAACGTCTTTATAATATTTTTTTTACAGATATATGCATTACACAATTGAATTTATAAACATTTCCAAAATTTACAAATATTTACTGAAAGCTAACAAACGTACTGATACATAACATGAAAATGCGCTAACACGTCCTGTGTCCAGAATGGAACAGGCTTAATTGCTTGTTTTTTTATGTCAAATATATTTTTTTTTCAACCATGAGTAAAACGCCAACTGGTTTCCTAGGGCGTCACGTACCACCCCCCACTTGCTTTCCCCCTAGAGAGTTTGTGTACATACCCCTTACTGGAGTGGGTGTGGGAGTGGGGAGGTGTGTGAGGGGTGGACCCAGCGCGTGACAATTAGTGACAGAATCCTGTCATTTGTCGCTGAAATTGACGCACCATCAGAGGAGGGGGGGGCAGGGGAAAGGCACGCAACGGATTCAGCTGTGAAAGTTATCAGACTGACACGTTAGAATAAACAAACATGCGGGTATAGGTCTTTTTGATATTTTTTTTGATAGATAGATAGATAGATAGATAGATAGATAGATAGATAGATAGATAGATAGATAGATAGATAGATAGATAGATAGATAGATAGATAGATAGATAGATAGATAGATAGATAGATAGATAGATAGATAGATAGATAGATAGATAGATAGATAGATAGATAGATAGATAGATAGATAGATAGATAGATAGATAGATGAGTGTGAGTGTGAGTGAATATGTGTGAGAGAGTGAATGAATGAGTTTGAGAGATTGAGTGAATGTACTCTCTCTCTCTATCTCTCTCTCTCTCCCTCTCTCTCTCTCTCTCTCTCTCTCTCTCTCTCTCACACACACACACACACATTTCTTGTAGTTTCTCCCCTAATGAAACATCCATTTCTCTAGCATGATTGTGTAACATACACTGGTACTGTGGCGATTTTCACTTTACCTCTTAAGTTACAAACCATATTTCAAGACTGCAGCAATCATGGCTGGCACGGCTGCTGCCAGCTAATCCTGCCCCCCCCCCCTTTTACAATCAAGACGTACTTTGTGCCAGCGGTAGGTTCTAGGAAAGGCCGTTCTTATAAATAGACGAACTGGCCACCCCCTCCCCCCCATCAAATGGCCCCCCTCTGCCATAGGGCCCCCCATACCAACTACCTCTTGACGACTCCACCGACAGCCCAAGCCTGAAAGATCTAATGACGGCTCTGGTTCAAGACAATTACCCCTAAAGAGGCCCAGCCCCCCCACCCCTGGGCCCCCAAATCTTAGGCTCGACAGTCGGCACTGTAATGACGGTTTCTGTTGTAATCACGCCATTCACTGTATTTATATTGCATTAGCTCCAAAGAACGTTTAAACCAACTATCATAGTACCAATACATCGATGCAGATTTTAATTTGAAAGAAGAGCAGAAAGGATGACCACAAGGTTTTAACCTTTTGGAAGTGGAAGAATTTTGTTATCAACAACACCTCGTTTTTTATCGTATGTCTGACCTGGACTGCACTTAAACGCAACATTAGGTCAGATGACCTACTTAGAGATCGTCGACATTTTTATGTTCGTAACCCTCTGACCCAGATTCATAAACATCTTCCTTCCCCCATCCCCCTCTTTCAGGTGCCCCCCAAAACCACCTTTCTGCACACACACACAAATTACCACAAATCACAAGCAAAAACGTATTTCTCTCTCTTCCTCCTTCTGTTTATCCCTGTTTTGATAAACACATTATTAAACCGTAACGCTATTGGTCAGGAGCAAATCACGAGATGTACTAAACAGCCAATCGTGGAAGTGGATTTATTTCGGTCGATCTACCCAGGAAATGATTCCCTCATAAAGGCAGAAAAAAAAACCGGGAATCTGTTCAAGTAAAGCATACGTAAACATCTTATACATCAATCGATGCAGGGGCGTTGCCAGAACATATTGGGGGGGGGGAGGGTCTCCTCTCCCGCCGAAACAAAAAAAAAATTAAATAATAATACATTCCTTCTTTAAGTGTTGGGTTTTTTTTTTGGAGCCACATTGCTTGTTAGTTTGACTGAAATGAAATGTACAGCGCATAAATTAAACAATTAGGTCAGTTTATGTGAGGTCCGATGATACGGGTTTTGTTTCATAAACAAGGCAAACGTCTAAGTGTATCAAGGATAGCAAGCCCAATCCCCGGGATCCCTGTGTAATATTTTTTACAAAGAGAGAATAAGAAGAAAGAGTTTCCCCTCCCCCCCCCTTTCAGGTAGACCCATGTGAGGGAGCCCCGACCACAACCTCTCTAATCGATAAAATGTTTAGATCATCATTGGGCCACTATACTTGTAAAGCACCCCCCAACACACACACACACACCACTCCAAGGAAAGTATCCGGTGGTGCCCATGAGTCAAGACTTTCGTACAGTCGGAGAACATCTAAAATAAACATCATTACATGACATTGGTGGCAGTGCATTAGGTTTAACATCATTACATGACATTGATAGCAGTGCATTAGGTTTAACATCATTACATGACATTGATGGCAGTGCGTTAGGTTTAACATCATTACATGACATTGGTGGAAGTGCATTAGGTTTTTTCCTCCACCCCACCCTTCTCTTCTTCCATTACTCCTCCTTCTCTCTTCATCTCTCTCGTGTTTGTCTTTTGAGAAATAAACAATTCTAGCAAACCGTTTCATATTTGTTAATCCCGCAAATCATTCACACTTCATTCCTTCATCCAATTTTTCATTCATTCATCTGGTGGAACTCTGTCCGTCTCTGTCACTCTCTCTTTATCCATATCCATGCCAAAATTGTTTGCAATACGTGGTTTCCATCTCTTATCATCCATATCCATGTAAAACTGTTTCTCAGACAAACTTTTCCAACCCTCTCCATCCATCTCAAAAAATAAAAAAAAGCTGTTTGCAAGACAAGCAAACCGATCTTTAGAATGTCATTTCATCGTCTGCTATCATCAATTTCAACAATTTTTTTTTTTTTAAACTTGGTGCAAGAGATCATGAAGGAATATGCTTGATTCGCACTACACATGTTTCAAAGGAGAGAAATTTGCAAAGAAACAGGATAGTGAAGGTGAAAAAGTGTACAACTGTACATGCTTATTATAGCCGAAAGAAGCTTCAAACTTTAGAAACTATATCCACATACAGGCACGCCGAGAGGAGGGGGCGGCGGGGTCATTGCCAGGGGGCCCGCATCTGTAAGGGGGCCCGGCCGCCCCAACCATGTCAATTTTTTCACGATTCATTGTTTATTAAAAGCCCCCAATGATGTCCTGCCATGGGGCCCGTGTTGGCTCTCGGCGCCCCTGTACACATAGTATTTATATTTGATTTTTTTTCTCATAATCGTGGATTTTTATGTAAACACTTTCTTTTAATTTATGGAAATATCTGTCTACCCACCTATTTATAAATGTAGCTACACATTTATGTAAATGGAGATATGGACATACTTAAGGGTGGACAGAGGCGTGGACAGACAGACAGACAGAGATAGATAGATAGATAGATAGATAGATAGATAGATAGATAGATAGATAGATAGATAGATAGATAGATAGATAGATAGATAGATAGATAGATAGATAGATAGATAGATAGATAGATAGATAGATAGATAGATAGATGAGAGTGAGTGAATGAGTTTGAGAGATTGAGAGAATGTAGTCTCTCTCTCTCTCTCGCTCTGTGTGTGTGTGTGTGTGTGTGTGAGAGAGAGAGAGAGAGAGAGAGAGAGAGAGAGAGAGAGAGAGCCTGTGTCTCTCTCTAGTGTCAACAGCTGAACGATGAAGAGGTTTCAAGACATAATTTTTTTTTTGTTTCAATGGCCACAAATCCGTTGTGTGTGTGTGTGTGTGTGTAAGTGTGTGTGTAAGTGTGTGTGTGTGTGTGTGTGTGTGTGTGTGTCTGACACTTGTCACACTTCGGTATTGTCCCAAACAGTGTAGCCGACGTTGTACGGACATGGGAAAGGTGAGGGTGTGGGGGGGGGGGGGGTCGGAGGTGGTTTGTTGAGAGTAAAGATATTGATTGAGGTGGGGGGGGACGAAAAGAGAGAGTGGGGAGGTGGAGTAGAAACTGAGCACAAAAATTTAGAAGCAACTGCAGGGCCGTATAATACCTCTGAACCCGACCGTTCTAAAACTCAAAAACGACTCAGAATACGAATAAATTTTTGTTCCAGAATACGAAGAGGTTTTGTGATTCAAACTCTGTTTACGTTGTGTCTGTGTTTGTTGTTTGGTTTGTTTGTTTTGTTGTAATTGTTTTGTTTGTTTTTATACTTACTAAAGTACTCTTCTACTTACTAAAGTACTCTTCTACTTACTCAAGTACTCTTCTATTTACTAAAGTACTCTTCTACTTACTAAAGTACTCTTCTATTTACTAAAATACTCTTCTATTTACTATAGTACTCTTCTACTTACTAAAGTACTCTTCTATTTACTAAAGTACTCTTCTACTTACTAAAGTACTCATCTACTTACTAAAGTACTCTTCTATTTACTAAAGTACTCTTCCCATCAGTATGTCTCCTTGAAGAGAAACCATCAGGTTTCATTTTTTACTTGTTGTTTTTTTTTTTTCAACTCTAATTTTTAGAGCATTTTCGAAAAAAAAATGCTCTATTGTCCACGTTTTGTCTGTCTGTCCGTCTGTCCGTCATCACCCTAGATCTCAACAACCATAAGTCCTAGACCCATGATGTATATATCATTTTGTAGGTCTTGGCCTGCCAAGAAATGCCTTTTTTCCATTTCGCGATCTGACCTCTCAGGGCCGTAAAAGGGGCCTTAGTACCGTTTTTTACTATATAAGCTATATTAATAAAGGAGCGCTATATCTCAGCAACTATAAGTCTTAGACCCATGATGTATATATCATTTTGTAGGTCTTGGCCTGTCATGTGTACATCAAAAGTTCATTTCGCGATAGGACCTCTGAGGGCCGGGCTTCAGGGCTCATAAGAGGCTTATATATTATATATACACCTTGTACGTTCAATAGCCCGTTCATTTGGTGCGAAATACTGCAGCACGTAGTTTCACCAAGATTTATTAAGAAACTCATCAAATGAAATAGTAAGCTTGTGTTCTGAGTTTAATTGAAAGTATCAGAGCTATGCAACAATTGACGGAGTTTTCGGACGATTAAATGACTACAATTTCGAATGTTTTCAATTATGAGTCCTATTTCAGTAACCACAAACCACTTGTAGTTAGATTTAAGAGAAAATAATTTTTTTTTCAATATAAAGAAACGTCTTTATAAATTTTTTTTTACAGATATATGCATTACACAATTGAATTTATAAACATTTCCAAAATTTACAAATAGTTTACTGAAAGATAGCATACGTACTGATACATAACATGAAAATGCGCTAACACGTCCTGTGTACAGAATGGAACAGGCTTAATTGCTTGTTTTTAAATTCTTCGATTTTTTTTTAACCAATAATATTTTTTACATTTTTTTTTTCAAATAGTATTTTTCATTCATGTATCCTTCGTGTAACTTTGAATCAAGAGTATATCCAATGGTGGAGATGCATGAAAGGATTTTTCTATGATTTATTTGACGAAAATATAAAAAAGATTTACAAGCTAGAATGAGTTTTAGGTTTCGCGGTTTCCAGGAACGGAATAAGTTTGCAGTCTGCGGTATAACAAACAGTGATACAATATAACGGGAACTGATTTTGTCCCTCGTGTTAAAACGGTTTCCAGGTGCTGAATAAGTTCCCAATCTGTGGTATAACAAACAGTGATAAATATAACGGGAACTGGTTTTGTTCCTTGAGTTAAAACGGTTTCCAGGAACCATATAAGTTTGAATTTTGTGGTATCATCGTTTGTCGATTGTTTGTCTGTAGTACAACACCCAAAGTAATCTTATTGAAACATGTGAAACAATGAGATAGATCTGACTTGGGCCCACTAAAGGCAGTGGGCCCACTACGGCCAATTAGGCTATTTAATTCATCCCGCTCTCCGTCACATCCGCTCGTTCGTATCAATGACGAAAGCCGTTATTACGTTCATGAGGGCCATATGTACATGAATATTTAGGGGCCCAATAAAAAAGTACATTTGGGGGACCCAAGGTAAAAATACAAGAGGGTTACAATGAAAAAGTACATTTATAGGCCTGAGGCTAAGACCTACAAAATGATATATACATCATGGGTCTAGGACTTATGGTTGTTGAGATCTAGGGTGATGACGGACAGCCAGACAGACAGACAGACAAAACGGGGACAATAGAGCATTTTTTTTTTCGAAAATGCTCTAAAGAGAGACATAGACAGTAAGACAGGCCAAAAAAAATGATAAGCCAGGACTGGTTTGGATAAAGTAAAAGAAAGGGAATTAAGAGAGTTGGCAACACGGAGTAATCCTCGGAGATCATTTACGGTATGTAACAGACGAAGCAGTGGTATGGTGAGGGGTGGGCAAAGGGGGACATCATGCAAAGGGGCGCCAAATGGTACATTTTACATATAATATTATAAGGTTTTAGAATGGGGTGGGGGGATGCTAGAAAGGTTTTGTGTCCCGTGTGCGAGTTAAGCTCGCTACGCCACTGAGACAAAGCAACAGAAAATTATACATTCAACATGAGCAATGCAAGATTCTTAAATCTGTATACTCAGTGTATACCTAAAGATAGGGAGGAGAACAAAAACATCAAAACCTGTTATTATTTTTAAGCCTTTCAAGGTCAACGCTGACCAGTTACTATGACCTTGGCTTGTGACCTCAACTGGACAACAACGGAGGACCTAAAACGAACAAAAAAAAAAAGAATGAAAGACGAAAAAAGGGATTAGCTGTAAAAGAAAAGTTTCCTTTCTTTACAAAAAAAAAAAGAAGAGACTGGTCAGGAGCAGGTGTAGTATCGCATCCAGTAGTGGCCATCAGGCCAGCCCTTCATTGACTGCCCACTAGACTGACCTCCTCTACTGACTCTCAGGTTTAGCGACGGCTGTAATTTTTACTTTCAACAACAAGTTCATTTTTCTTCACAGTGCGGGAGATCTACTGTTACGGGAGAAAACTGAGAATAATGAAAAGAAGGTGAAAAGGGAAAAAAAGGGGGGGGGGTGTAATTATGACTAGAAGAGAACAGAAGTTTCTCTTAGAGTCATGTTCGTATCTTTAATTAAACCGTTTGACGTTACAATTGTTATGCGTGTTACATTAGTTTGTCAATGTCTTATTGGTATTGTAGAAATCTCTTTTTAGAGCATTTTCGAAAAAAAAAATTTAAGTCTAGTCCGAAACGGAAAAGACTTAAATTGCTTGTTTTTCAATTGGATATGCATGCAAATTACATAACCGTCTAGCACACCCCCATAGCAATTGTGCACCTCTACCTGCACTAACTCTTATATTAAATACCATACTCTTAAAGATTTTAAAGTCTTTATCTTGACCAGTGGCGTAACGAGCTTAACTCGCGCCCGGGGCAGAATACATTCTAAGCGCACACCCCTCTCCCCCCCCCATTCGAAAACCATATGATATTATATGTAAAGTATACCATTTGGCGCCCCTTTGTGAGTAGCGCCCGTGGCATGAGGATATTCATAGTCATTGACACCGTATTGTAAAACTAAAGTTCCCTTAGCCCTAACGGGCCATCGGGGCAGATGAAGTGTAGAATTCATCTGTTGCTATAACCTCGGCATATGAAGGAATTATGTGGTTAGCACAACGCCCAGCCGCCTTTACTTCCCCAACTTAAAGTCAGGTACCCATTTAAAGCTGGGTGGACTTGTGGGACGACTTTGAAACAAATTTCACCAGGAAAAATTCCCATGGTCCTCACCGAGGATCGAACCCAGGACTCACAGGGCGACAGTCGAATATCTACACAACTCGGTCGTCCGTCTCACAAAACACCGTACTGAGGGCTCTGAATAAAAAGGTATATCTGGGGGGTGGGGGGCATGGTTTAAAAAAACGGAAAAAAAAATAAAAAAAGATAAAAATAAATAAAATCGTTGGGGGACCCCCCCCCCCATGCGTCTTTACACCGAGGCCCCAGGCAAGTGCTAAGATTTCCCTACCTTTGAGGTTGGCAGAATTTAAGTCCTCACATGTGGGGGGGGGGGTGCAGCATGGTTTGTACGTCTGTCTATACAACCGTCTCGGTGTTGTGATCATCTGTGTACCAGCTTTTAATTAATGCGCCAGTGGGGTCAGATGATTTCCCTCGACCATTGACAGTAGTGACACATATGATGCTGGGGTACCGGTCAGACACAAACTATGCACTGACCTACTTTGTGCATTCACCGTCTCTCGTCCGTCTGACCGTTGGGGCGACCCACCCCCCACCACCCCCCCTCACCGCCGCCCAACCCCACGCTTTTTATTTTTGTTCGTGTGTGTTTAATTTCTTACCTCGCCATAGTGCACAGTAGTAAAACAAAACAAAAGCCAGCATGTAAAGTGTATTGAGTTCAATGGTTTGTTAACCTGTGCGAGGTCAAAAGTTCATTCTACCGGAGAATAAGTTAACGGGGAGGAGAAGATAAACATCTCTTTAGAAAAGTATCGGGAATTTCCACTTATTAGTTATTAATAGACTCGCTGTTGTTAGGTGGAAAGAGAGAAACTGGACCATGGTGATCGATTCTTATAGTAGAAAGCCGTGCGCATATTTTCGAATGCGTATTTCAATCACTGAATGCGGTTGGACTAAGAAGAAAAAAATAATAATAAAGAGGAAGTGTGGGGTAATGAATGTAGAAAAAAGGAATGAAGTAAACAAATGAGATTTGAAATTAGGTCAGGTCAAATGTCATTGTTGACCTACTGCGGCATTTCCTTGAATGAATATAGAGGGGGGCAGGCAACCATCTAATAGATTGTATTACAGAATAAAAGGAAATGACAAAAGTAAATAGAAAAATTCGAAATCAATGATAATTCAATCTTCGAATAAAACACGCACCGGTACGGCGTACAGGCACCTTTTTCAATGTGCGGAAAAAAGGATTACTTTTCTTGTATTTTAACGTTTATTAATATTAATTTATTATATAACTAATTTGCGAACAAGTAATTAAAATTTAGGTAATCCACCATGGAGTACCGGCACCTATTTTTTTTATTAAAAAAAAGCACTGTCGAATAAACATATAACAAAAAAGTCAGAAAAACACAATCATACATTCAAGCAATAGAGGAATCCAATTACTTTCATTGGTTGATTCAAATTAATGGCGTCATTAATTAAAAATAATTAAATTTCCAACTTATCATTGTTGACTATTTCTTACAACTTCATGCCTTATATTCTAAGCCACTTAACAAACATGGCGGATTCAATATGTACTTTTAAATGCCCTCATCTCTTTAAGCCAGGTTAGTTTTAAAATAAAATTGCTGTATTATATATATGTGGGGGGGGGGTAATTCCTACAAAAAAAAATCAATCAATATATTTATTACAAGCTATCGATATTAAAAAAAAAACCGAACGTATATGGTACCGTTTTGTGGATAGGAAGTTGACTTTAGGTGTTAGATGACAAATCGGAAAAATTGCTTGATGACCTCCTGCGTGCTACCTGTCATAATATAGGCCCACCTTATGGCTGCATTACTTTATGGAAGAAACTGGAATATGATATAAATATAAGCGATTTGGCGCTGCGTTAAATCGAAAGTAAAGAATGAATACAACAGTATTCCAGTTTAAAATACAAATCATGAAAAAATCGGATCTGCCCGAAACCAAAAAATAACCTAGCCTAGCGATCAAGCCTAAGGGAATATAACTCTATGCAAAGGTTTTGCAGTGTGCAGCTAGTATAAAATGTTTCATCTGTAATTGTAGAAGAATGTTTTGATTATTTCTAACTTACAGTAGTGTTAAAGTGGATTAACCCTAATTAGTTGATTCCCCTTCAAAAAAAAATTCATTATTATTGATTTCCCTGTAACGATGAGAGGTTATTTAAGATTTTGCTTAACACTAAATGGGGGGAAGGAGGGGGGGATTTCGTGATGCCCTTATTCCATAATACCAGAGTTTTCAGTGTCATCGTAGGCAGCACAGGAGACTTAGGGCTACTGGGCTCGATCTTTTTCACTCAAGCACCCCATATTTCGTTCTCTAAATGATATTCCTACCCCCCACCACCACCACCAGGTTTTCGGGGGGGGGCAATCCCATACTGCTAAGATGGCCCTATGTATGATTTGACGTTAAACTCTAGAGATTCGCCTCTGCCACTTACTATACCAGTCGTCAAATAAGAAACGTATGATTACAGTATTACTACTATTGGAACCGCCCGTGGTACCTCCGGGGTCATTGCAGCCCGGGTTATATGGGGGAAAATAGAGTAGAGAGATTTTCCCGTCAGTTGTTGCTGGTCTCTATGTAGGATCAAGCGGCAAACATCTCGTCCTTTGCCGCGGATCTTAACGGGTTTAACGCTGCATTGTGGTGATGATCAATTGTAAATAGAACGCTGAGCGGTGAAGAGCTGAAAAAGTGGTTATCAGAAAAACAGCGCCATCTTAGCATTGACGTACTACGCAGCTTTAACGGAAACCCTTGGCCAATCTGAATGCTTTAGCGTAATTATACACAAGTCCTGTTGTTTTCGTGTTGTGCTGGCTGACCTTTTGAACCGGCCCAGGCGTGATCAGCTGGTAGCTCCACATAAACGCGCGCGCGCGCACACACACACATACATAACGAAAAAAAAATCAGCAACGAGACTAAAGAATGTGAAGGACGTGACCTTTCACCTGAAACTTGGCTTTTTAAAGTCTGAGCCCTGTGGGTCATAATGGACACTTTGTTGTAGACAGCAGCCACTCATCTATGGACCTCAGATTACAACCTCCATTGTCCACTGCTGTCCAGTGGTGTGGGTCCGTTGACAGGTGGCTTGAACTAATCTTTTCTGAGAGCCGGGAAATAGTAGTTGTTTTTTTGTATATAATATGAAACAAAATGGAATCCAATAGTTGAGAGAAAACTGATACTCGTCACTGTGTCTGTTTGTGTGTGTGTGTATGTGTCTGTTAGTCTGTTTGAGTGTGTGTATGTTTGTATCTAGAGCAGACATGGACAAACTACGGCCGGCGGGCCAAACACGACCCATGGGGGGCCGATGAATCCGGCCTTCGCTCTGCCCGCTACTTTTTTTTTTTCAATGTATAAACACTACATCATTGATCTCTTCGAGCGGCCCTTTTTGCCAAATTCAAGAGACCGATTTGGCCCGCGGTACGAAAAAATTCCCCATCCCTGATCTAAAATGATTTATGTATATTTTATCAATAGATAAATGGGAATAGAATCTTTGCTCTTTACTCCACAATCTGGACTGAACCCCTACTATGTTATTAGTTTGTCTTTGATGACACTGTACTCAACCAAAGTGGTTTAATCTACGTTGAGTGGCTAACAGATACAATTTCAATGTATGCATACATTGGTTGTTGGGATTTAGGGTTCAGGTTTGGATTGGTCATTGAGGGCTTGGATAACGCTTAAATGTCTAGAATTAGTGGCTCACATACTTTGTCCACTTCACGGCCCACTTTGACAACAGTTTTGGCTTCGCAACCCGCCTGAAAAGAATCAAATAAGATAGATGAAAGATAATGAATGCGTCATTAATCTTACGTATAACTCACACCATATACAGTAACTTACACCATCTAAAGTAACTTTCACAATCTACAGTAACTTTCACCATCTACAGTAACTCACACCACCTACAGTAACTCACACCACCTACAGTAACTCACACCACCTACAGTAACTCACACCACCTACAGTAACTCACACCACCTACAGTAACTCACACCATCTACATTAGCTCACACCATTTACAGTAACTCACACCATATACAGTAACTCACACCATATACAGTAACTCACACCATATACAGTAACTCACACCATATACATTAACTCACACCACCTACAGTAACTCACACCACCTACAGTAACTCACACCATCTACAGTAACTCACACCATCTACAGTAACTCACACCATCAACATTAGCTCACACCATCTACAGTAACTCACACAATCAACAGTAACTCACACCATATACAGTAACTCACACCATATACAGTAACTCACACCATATACATTAACTCACACCACCTACAGTAACTCACACCACCTACAGTAACTCACACCACCTACAGTAACTCACACCATCTACAGTAACTCACACCATCAACATTAGCTCACACCATCTACAGTAACTCACACAATCAACAGTAACTCACACCATATACAGTAACTCACACCATATACAGTAACTCACACCATATACAGTAACTTGCACCATGTCTATGGAAACCTCATATCATCTACAGTAACTCATTACATAAGACTATCTATTTAACATTACCATGATGTGTTTAACATATAATGTTTTTGTTTATTTAAAGTATGAAATGTACAAATAAAAAATCAACATACACCTGAGACATGAAGAGCCAACCTGTTAACATTGATGACCTTCAAGAGTGTCTGTTGTAGTAAAAGTTTTATGGTGACCCTTTGCATAGATGTCCAGGGATATTGTGTGGGGGTTATGCAATATATGTCATAATGTCTCCAGTTTTAATGAAAATTAGTAATGATAAAGGGACCCATGGTGGTAGTGGCTGCACTAGGTGGTAGTGGCTGCACTAGGTGGTAGTGGCTGCACTAGGTGGTAGTGGCTGCACTGGGTGGTAGTGGCTGCACTAGGTGGTATTGGCTGCACTGGGTGGTATTGGCTGCACTGGGTGGTGGTGGCTGCACTGGGTGGTGGTGGCTGCACTAGGTGGTAGTGGCTGCACTAGGTGGTAGTGGCTGCACTAGGTGGTATTGGCTGCACTGGGTGGTAGTGGCTGCACTGGGTGGTATTGGCTGCACTAGGTGGTATTGGCTGCACTAGGTGGTATTGGCTGCACTAGGTGGTATTGGCTGCACTGGGTGGTATTGGCTGCACTAGGAGGTAGTGGCTGCACTAGGTGGTATTGGCTGCACTGGGTGGTAGTGGCTACACTAGGTGGATGTCTAGTCTTGTTTCTAGTCTATCTATAAGAACGGCTTTGATGAGGCGCGCCGTCCAAATCTAGGTGGTAACCCCCCCACACACACACACACCTCCCACCACCTTCCAATTTGTTACTGTTTTTTTGCCCATTTGTGTATGTCGCTGTGTATGTACCAGCTTCGCACTAGGGTCACGGACTTATATGTGACAAAATAGGAATTCATAAAAAAAAAAACCGTACATAAAACATTTTTTTTAAAAGTCCTGTTTGTACGATTGTATTCATTTTTTTAAAAAAAGTTTATTGTGTGTAATTCTAAACTTAACATTTGAAGTTGAAGCTATTTTCAATCTGAAATACGGTGGTATTTATCCCGAAAGTCACCGCTCAAGCTTCCCTTTATTAAAATGCCTCCCTCCTATCCTCATTTCCTCACTTACCATATCACTGCCTGCCCCCCCTTACCCTGGACCCTCCCCCCCCCTCCATCACCTTCGACTACTACCTCAATCTTCCACCTCCTCACCTCGCTCTCACTCCGTTATCCATTCGACCTAATTTGGTACTCGGAGAAAGAGAGAGAGAGAGAGAGAGAGACGGGGGGGGGGGCTTTTTTTAATTTAGGTCAGTGTGTCACAACGGCCAGTAACTATCAAACACTAAGCCTGGTGGTCTCACTAACCCTACACTCCCAGGACCTGGTTTTGCTTTTGCTGTTCAGTCTCAGTGTGAAGAGGTCATGGTGATGCACCAGCCAGATGATCTTTAGCTGTTTTTTTTTTTAATCCTTTACTAAACATTAACGGAAACAAAGAAATGTTATCCCCAGAATAAAACTGAATGTGTTCATAGTTTCAGCTCGTATTTATATGAAATGAGTACACCCTCTATACGATGTTTCTTCTATTGTTACTTTAAATATAAAGCAAATTCGCTGTTGATAAAAGTTGTATACATGTGTGATCCCTAAAAGAAATGCCAAGGAAAAAATACAAGCAGATAAACAGTCGATAGTGAAGTAAACAGTTAAAGAAGACTGCCCAAAATCGTGTCCATTGTGGAGATACGATAGTAACCCTGGGGCCATACATGAGTTAAATGAAAAGGAAATCTGCACACACTTAAGATAAAGATTGAACAAATTATTTAATTGTTTATATATATATATATATATATATATATATGTGTGTGTGTGTGTGTGTGTGTCTCTAGATAGATAGATAGATAGATAGATAGATAGATAGACAGATAGATAGATAGATAGATAGATAGATAGATAGATAGATAGATAGATAGATAGATAGATAGATAGATAGATAGATAGATAGATAAATAGACAAACAGACAGACAGATAGATAGATAGATAGATAGATAGACAGACAGATAGATAGATAGATAGACAGACAGACAGACAGACAGACAGACAGACAGATAGATAGATAGATAGATAGATAGATAGATAGATAGATAGATAGATAGATAGATAGATAGATAGATAGATAGATAGATAGATAGATAGATAGATAGATAGACAAACAGACAGACAGACAGATAGATAGATAGATAGATAGATAGATAGATAGATAGACAGACAGACAGACAGACAGACAGATAGACAGACAGACAGACAGACAGACAGACAGACAGATAGATAGATAGATAGATAGATAGATAGATAGATAGATAGATAGATAGATAGATAGATAGATAGATAGATAGATAGATAGATAGATAGATAGATAGATAGATAGATAGATAGATAGATAGATAGATAGATAGATAGATAGCAAAGGGCGCCGCAAAAACACTTGAATGTTGCTGTTTTTTGCCCTTGTTAAATTTGGGATGAGGGCGAAAAAAAAATGTAACTCGCCACAGGGTGCCACAATAGGTAGCTACGGTTCTGACTCTACAATTAAAACTAACACCCTTTGCTGTCATGCACAATGTACAGTTACAGCGGACATTGTAACTGTTTTTTATCAAGAATAAATAATTTAAAAAAAAAAAAAAAGAAGTGTTTAATTTTCATATCTCATTAAGACAATAATAATTTAAAAAGGTGCTAAATTAAATAATAACTATGGCTATGTTTCATATTGAGCATTTATGATCAACAAAAACAGGTTTTAAATTCAAATTCATTTACATGAAAGTAAAACTAATTAAAAGCTTATAATAATAAAAAAAATAAATTGTAGCTAGTGTTGTTTTCGTTGACGAAAACTAAAACTAAAACCTTCGTTGACGAAAATGTTGACTTTTCGTCAACGAGAACTAAAACTAAAACTAAAATTAGCAGCAAGACTAAAACTAGACGAAAACTGAAATTATTAAAGAAAAAACGAAATAAAAACTGAAACTAAAATATAGTGTTGCTTTCGTTCACGAAAACTAAAACTAAAACCTTCGTTAACGAAAATGTTGACTTTTCGTCAACGAGAACTAAAACTAAAACTAAAATTAGAAGCAAGACTAAAACTAGACGAAAACTAAAATTATTACAGAAAAAACGAAATAAAAACTGAAACTAAAATATAACCTGGGACTAAAACAACACTAATTGTAGCTGCAATAAATGGCTTAAAACAATATTGTGGGGGTTTTGTCCGCTGGGGGTTTTGTCCGCTGGGTGTTTTGTCCGCTGGGGGCTTTGTCCGCTGGGGGTTTTGTCCGCTGGGGGTTTTGTCCTACACTCAAAGTGGGCGCATGGTATGTATGGTCAAGTATGGAATATAGGGTCAAGTATGTTATGTATGGTCACTTATGTTGTGTATGGTCACTTATGTTGTGTATGGTCACTTATGTTGTGTATGGTCAATTATGTTGTGTAAGGCCAAGTATGCTATGTATGGTCAATTATGCTGTCTATGGCCAAGTATGCTATGTATGGTCAATTATGCTGCGTATGACCAAATATGCCATGTATGGTTAATTATGCTCCCGATGCGTGCTTTGTGCGGAAAAAACAAATAGTTTGTCTAAAACTAAATATTAAATAAATCGTATGTTCGGGAAATTCCGTACACACCCGCCCTCCGACCCCCCCCTCCACCCCGCACCCCTTATCTTAAAAAGCTTTCAAAGGCTCAGGAATTAATTAAAAGGACTCTGGTGGCTCTTGCCTCGAGGCGATTTCATCAGCTGCAGAGATCTTCTGCACCAAGGGCATAAGCCCATTTATCTCTGCATTTTTGATTGAGTTCAGTTCTATCATTTTACAACAAGAAATGGTCTTAAAGAAAAGCTTCTGTCAAGTTTCTCTTATTATTCATATTCATAACATTGAGCAGACATGTTCATAATAATGCGCTATAAATTAATGTATTTAAATGTACCAATATCAACGATGGTGTATTTAATCATATCATGCGCCCAACGTTTTTTTGGTTTTATTAAAATTAGAAGCTCTTATAAAGTATATTACCTTGTGACCAATTTATTCAGAAATTTTTCCAGACTCATAGAAAAATTATTTTCTGCTTTTTAGTACGCATGAAAAACGTTGTTTTTTTTTATAAAATATTTTTTATTATGTTATTTTTATTTGGTTTCGGGCAGATCCAAGTTTTTCATGATTGTATTTTAAACTGGAATACTGTTGTATTAATTCTTATTTCCGTTATAATGGCTCTGTTTCTAAAGCCCATATTTGATTCATTTTTAGTTTTTATTGCACTTTGTCTACATTTTTTTATTATATAACTACATATCGTTGTTTTACGATACAGGCAGCCCGATATTTTGTTAAAGATACTAGTCAGTATGAACTTCCTAACTTTAAATTCAGCCAAACCACTAATTACAGATATTCCTAGGCCTGCATATATGTTGAGAGTGATTTTAGTTGTTGTCTTATATGTTTATAATGTGTAATCGTGGAGATTTTTTTTAACGTAGAATGCGTTGGAATTTGTCGTTTGATCCCCGATATTGTTAGTTGGGGGTTTTGTCCTACACTCCTTGTCCCCAGTGGTATCCGGACAAGACCCACAACGGACAAGAACCCCACTTGACCTAACCCCTACTTTTATTATAAAATCTATTATTTGACCCCATTTTTAATATAATGGAGAGGATTATACCTGCAAGTCGTCTATAGTGGTGTAGAACAACCTCGAGCAGAGAATACCATTGTATGGCAATGTATATCAGTATAGAGCAGGATATAGAAGTATGCAGCAGTGTATAGTGGTAGTGTACATCATTGCATAGTAGTTTATATAAATGTACAGCAGAATATAGCAGTGTACAGCAGTGTACAGCAGTAGACTAGACTGCAGCATATCAGAGCACATCATTATATAATAGCCTTTGAAAGGTAACATGAAGCAGTGTATTGTAATGTGTAGCAGTAATTATATAAATAATAGCGGTGTGGGTTCTGCGTTAAAAGTAAAGAATTAATACAACAGTATTGCAGTTTAAAATCGTCAAGCCCCAACAATAGTAATAAAAATCATGAAAAAAATCGGATCTTTCCGAACCAAAAATAGCCTAGCCAACTGATCAAACCTAAGGGGATATAACTCTATGCAAAGGTTTTTGCAGGGTACAGCTAGTTAATAATAAAAGCATCTCTTCGATGAATTTTGTGCTGCAACGAATGCGGCCATTTTTTTTTTCTATAACTTAATTTAATTTTGTTCACTAAATGTAAATAAACACTACTTTGTACCAAATGTTTTAAAAAATAAAAGGAAAGGAAGGGGGGGGGGGGCAATTTTGCGGGTAAAAAAAATACAGCGCAATCTGGCAACATTGTCCGCACTGTTATCTTGTATCTGTTATGTTGTATCTGTTATGTTGTATCTGTTATGTTGTATCTGTTATCTTGTATCTGTTATCTTGAATCTGTTATATTGTATCTGTTATCTTGTATCTGTTATCTTGAATCTGTTATCTTGAATCTGTTATATTGTATCTGTTATCTTGTATCTGTTATCTTGTAACTGTTATGTGAAGAAAATGAAGGGAGAGTATCGTTTTTTTCTCCCCCTCCCCCATAATCTCTCTCTCTCTCTCTCTGTCCGGGGACATTTTTTGACCAGTTCGACTCAGTCTGGCCTACTGGCCGAGAGCTGAACCCGGTGACGTCAGAGGGAAGCAGTCTTCGTAAAATGAAAAGAAATGAGGGGTGGGGGTGGATGGGGGTGTGTGTGTGTGTGTG
The DNA here is from genome assembly GCA_021962125.1 of Bulinus truncatus. Classification (NCBI taxonomy): domain Eukaryota; kingdom Metazoa; phylum Mollusca; class Gastropoda; family Planorbidae; genus Bulinus; species Bulinus truncatus. Next base: position 1,547,022 of record JAGDYQ010000115.1, read on the forward strand.
TGTGTGTGTGTGGATGGGTGGAACAGTAAGGTCGAGGTCGTATTTGTGGGTCAAAGCGATCGCCGAGGAGTACAGATACACAGGAAAAAGGGGGGAGTAGAGAGAGGAGGAGGAGAAGGAGGGTAATGAAGTTCTCTTGATAAAAATCTAATTTTAAAATATGCCAAATACGTTGTTTTTCTTTTTCTATTCTGGTTGTTAGATGGAGTAAGGGACGGTGCTGTCAAAGAAAAGAAGATATAAGATTTTTTTTTTTCAGTAAAATGTTATTTGAAGTTCCAATGTTGTAGAGTAACAGCCCAAAAAAAAAAACCTGGCCACAAATGTTGTTCTTGTAGTTGGTTTCAATGTTGCCAGATTGCTCTATTTTCCCCTAGATTCGCTACATTTTAAGGTCATGTCAGTTTTTATTTAAGTAGCGCAAATTTTTAGTTCATTTACAAAGAGGCCAGAAAGTATTTACTGCTACTTTACGATTCTTTTATATAGGTTTTTCCCCACTACTATGGTCTATACTTAACTGGGCAACACTGGTCAGTTTGATGGGCTTGGCCGTAACGCAAATCAAACATGGAATTGATGTGGCGACACCTTCTGTGACCAGTTCTAAATCAAAATTATTTAGACTAGCGCTGTTCTCAAACTGCAGTTTTTTGGGTTTTTTTTTAAATTTCCAATAACAACTTAAAGCTTATTGCTAAAAATATTTTCATTGTTATGGAATTATGAAATAATCTCGGTTAAGTTATTACACACTGGGCCTACGTCATCTCATATTTTATTTTTTCAATTACTAGACAAAAAATATTATATTATGTCTATTATATCAAACGCATACAAGTCAACAGTTCTAATCAATTAATGGCTATTGGCTAATATTTTTTTTATGAATTTAAATAATTCAAAATGACACAGGCACCAATATACTGATCGCCAAACATAACGGATCATGGTAAAAATCTAAACGAGGTTTTGCGTTTTTTATTTCTATGAATTAAAAAAAAAATGACTAAAATTATTGTATTCATTTATCACGTCACAGTTAATACATATTTAATGCAGTAGTTGCTTTTTGGGGGGGGGGGGGGGTGGGGTGGCATCTAAAGTAACAGCTCTTATCTGGGGAAGGAGTGGTGCTACTAACGATAATATTCTGTAATATGCTAGTTGTAAGAAAAAAATAACTAACTTTAGG
>JAGDYQ010000115.1:1548716-1556216 GCA_021962125.1 Bulinus truncatus
AACAGACAGACAGACAGCAAATGCGTCTTATAAGTATAGAGAAGTATTGCCATATACCGAATGACGGCAAATGTAATTTTTAAAGAAAATACAATTATTTATTATCTTTTCATAAATTACCTTTTTTTATTGAGTTTCCCGTTTCCGGTTTCAGTGTCATGTTCATCATCATTCATGATAATTATCAGTAATTTTCTGTTCTAATTTCACTATTAAATTTGTAAACAAACTGACATTACGAATCAGTTGACGACAGAAGTGCTCAATGTTCATTATTATTTTTTTTAATATGTTATTTTTTAATAGTATCGATTAAATACTTGCTACAGAATCACTATAATCTGTTGTTGAATTAAGGGGGTACAATTTGTCTTTCGGTCATATTTTGTCTTGTCCCCCCTTAAATTTTCAAGGGGGAGGGGCGCCGCCCCCCTTGAATTTTGGCTTGCCCCCCCCCACCTTAAAATATTTCATTCCGCCGCCGGTGTATATAGTCAATATAATTTCTATAAAACTTTGTATGACTAAGGATTAATGAGATATTTTGTACTTTTTTGTAAAAAAAAAATAATAAAAAATTCCTTTAGCACTAAAGAACCATTGGGGCAGATGACGTGTAGAATTCATCCTTTTCTAAAACATCGGCATTTGAAGGGATAGTGCAGTTACCACTATTCCCCCAGCATAAGTCAGGTACCCATTTAAAGCTGGGTTGACTTGTGGGACTTTAACGACAACTTTCAATCGGACATGGAAAGGTTTCTTTGGTTTTGACCGAGGATCGAACCCAAGACTCCCAGGTCGACAGTTGAGCATCTACACTCCTCGGCCATCCGTCCCGCTTTTTATTTGATGTACATTTTAATAAAAAGTCTTTTTTTTTTTAAGTTTTTAATTTGTACATATTTTTGAAAAATGTTCATGGTAGGGGCTGTCCATTATTTATGTCAACAAATTTTTGGCGCTTTTTACCTCCCCCTCCCCCTTGTCAACAACTTGTCAAAATTCCAGAGACCCCCCCCCCCTATAAAATTACGTCAACATTTGATTACCCCCCCTCCCAAAAAAAAGGTGGATTCCAAAATGTTTATGTGGCTAAATTAGTAGGAATATAGTTAGTTTAATTAAAATACTGAATGTTTAGCGAGTGTGTAACACAGGATTAAAAACGCTGCTTAATTATTCTTTATTAAGTAATTATATAAAATTTTAAAAAAAAGTAACATTGTTGACGTCAACTTTTCTTGACCTCCCCCCCTCCCCCTTGTCAACAATTGTCAAAAATGTTCCCTATTTTGTTGACGTAATTAATGGACAGCCCCGTAGTCTTTCTTTGAATAAAAGCACAACAGAAATAAGTCAACCCCTTTCCCCCCTAAAGTGCACTATGGGTAGATTTAGAGGAGGATCCCAAAGTATTGGTCAATTTTTCTGCACTCAGTAAAGACGAATTTATTTCATGACGCACACGAATTGAAATCCGTTGTTTTTGTTGCCCTATTTTCGATAAACTAGAAGTTTACTTATCAACCAGAAATATTATTCTGTTAACGGCTGAAAATCAAAAGCTTGCATCAAAGCTACTGTTGAAAAAAATCAAGTCCTTGAATAAAACAAAATGTTGTTTTTCACTTCTATTTATAGATATAGATGAAATAATTTTTGAAAAAAGTCATTGCTGTAAAAGGATGATGACATACTGTAAAAAAAAAAAAAAAAAAAATTTAATTTCGCTATCAATGAGTTAAATTTCGCTATCAGTGAGTTAAATTTCGCTATCAGTGAGTTAAATTTCGCTATCAGTGAGTTAAATTTCGCTATCAATGAGTTAAATTTCCCTAACAATGAGTTAAATTTCGCTATCAATGAGTTAAATTTCGCTATCAGTGAGTTAAATTTCGCTAACAATGAGTTACATTTCGCTAACAATATGTTAAATTTTGAATTTAAATTGTATCCTGGGATAGAATTTTCACGGGAAGTGTTTAATGACCTTAAATTCGGAACGGATCCCGCTAATCCCGGGAGAGAGAGAGACACTAGCCACAACACATTAGTTTGGCCAGAGGGGATGGCAGCATTGTTGAAACGACCCTTACTAGTCTAACGTTCTATTATTTAAACATACCATGTATACAGTGGATAACAGTGTCAGGCTGGGATTCAGCAATCTCCATAACAAATTGTTGTTGTTGTTTTTTTTTACTTCGTAAATGTGTGTGAAGGTGGGGGAGGGGGGTCGCCTCTGCATTGTTTGGGAATCACTGGAATAAAGTTAAAGACTCTCAGCCCGTGGGGTCAAATATACAAAGGTAGAAGTTCCCGGTCCTCGATTCAATATTTTTTCCATCTTCAGAATCAAAGTTACAGTTATTTTCCACAATTTCCTGTATTTATTCACCCATACACCGAGCTTACATACCCCCCTTCCTTTCTTTCTTCCCAAGTACCAACATGACCATTGTTTTGTCCTATTTTAATATGTCCCATCAATAGTGTGTGCTTTCTACTAGTTGTTTGTTTCTGGTGAGGACTTTGACCAGGATCTTATATATTATGTGTTTTAACGTGACAATCAATCTCTCGACCACCTCATTCATCAGGAATAAATTCTTGTTGTGTGTTTGTGTGTGTGTGGGTATTTGTTATGGTTTGTATGTATGTGTATGCGAGGGTATTTGTTATGGTTTGTGTGTATGTGTATATGTGGGCGGGTGTCCATAAAAAAGAAACATTTTGTCAGGTACCACATGAATCAAAGTCGTAGCCTACACAATAGATACAAGGTCTAGTTCAAGGGTGGGCAAAAGTTTTGAATCGCGGGCCACATTGGGCTCATAAATTTGACCGGCGGGCCGGATGACACCTGAGATAGGGAATAAATTCTGAACTAATGGTGATTGCTTTCAACTCTGTTAAACAGGCAGTGTGAAATGTGTAGCCCCTGGTGGCTCAGAAATCGGTTGCTTAACTCGCGCCCGGGGCACAATACCTTTTTAGCGCCCTTCCCCCCATTCGAAAACTATATAACATTATATGCAAAATATACCCTTTGGCGCCCCTTTGTGGGTAACGCCCTGGGCATGATGCCCCTCTCCCTTTCCCCCATCACTACGCCACTGATGGGCTGTCTATTACAGCACTCTAAACTTCTCTCGAAACGCTGGCATTACAACTTTTTTCAAGTGTACCGCGAAAATAAAAATAAAATCAAACACCTATACGGAATTCTTTTCAAAAGAACAAGTCTGACCAACCAAGATCCTGAATGAGTTGTTGTTTTTTCAACAATATTTTCGCGAGCAACGTTCATATGCTCATTACTTATGCTCTTAGTTTTAAAAAAAATAACTGAAAATCCCCTGGTCAGGGAATATGAAATTCATGGCACATTTGTGACATTTCGACCCCCATGTGTTTAATTGTTCATGCACGCCAGCTTCTTAGTAATTATTAGCAACGTAGTATTTTTTTTTTAATTTTCAAAAATAATCAGCATTGATAACAAAACAATATATTGTAGTGATTGCTAGACGTCTAGAAGTTGTTTGGCCAGATAATGCAAATGTTTTAAAAATAACATGCATGAAAAAAAAAAAATCACGACCAACGTGGCAACTGATTTTCGCATTGACCAAAAAAAAAAGAAAACACTTTTATTTTATTTTGTAAAAATGTTAACAAGCGTCATCATCGTTCACCAACATGTTCATGTTCACAAATATGTTCACCAACATGTTCACCAACATGTATGAGACAAGAGAGGATCGCTAAGACGAGGAGGAGGACAACTGGCGGTAATGGACTGTACATTCCATCTCGGCCCCGACCTATGACCTTTTCTTCCTCTACACACAAACACGCATACAAATGCGCGCACATTGTTTCTATTTGCCACATAGTTTAGTAAAGTTAGTTTGTATTTAATTTTTAGCGTATGTCGAAGATGGGGGGACAGTTTGTTTCGTTTTAGTTCAAACTTTTTGTGTTATTGTTTTCTTACAAAAATAATAAACACACGAGTTGTGTGAATAGCGGGAAAGGTGCAACGTACAGTCAATAGATCCAACGTTGAGAGCTTTCGGTTGTTTGTGAAAATGCCATGAAGTACTTTGATTCAATTCATCCATCCATCCATCCATCCATCCATCCATCCATCCATCCATCCATCCAATCATCCATCCATTCATTCATCTATCCATCCATCCATTCATCCATCCATCCATCCATCCATCCATCCATCCATCCATCCATCCATCCATCCATCCATCCATTCATCCACCCATTCATCCATCCATCAATCCATTCATTCTTCCATTCATCTATCTATCTATCTATCTATCTATCTACCTATCTATCTATCTATCTATCTATCTATCTATCTATCTATCTATCTATCTATCTATCTATCTATCTATCTATCTATCTATCTATCTATCTATCTATCTATCTATCTATCTATCTATCTATCTATCTATCTATCTATCTATCTATCTATCTATCTAATCTATCTATCTAACTATCTATCTATCTATCTATCTGTCTGTCTGTCGGTCCACTATCCATCCATCTATCGCTTATTAGTGGGTAAATGAGTGTTTGTGTTTGGGTGTGTGTTTGTGTTTGTGTATGTTTTTTGGTTGGCACTCTGCACCAATTAGTCACATGATGGTTAATCAAACCAATGCCCCCCCGCCCCCCTTTTATTTTCATGTCGGATACAAAATATAGTCTACTGTTAATGAAACAAAAGGTAATATGGTACATCTAATGACCACGCCAAATTGGTTAAGTTTCCCAAGATGGCAATCAGGCTCCACACTGAGCCTATATCTCAGTTGCTGCATAATAATAGTGCCCGATGTGAACTCACATTCTATTCAAATTATCACCTCTTGCGTCCCATTGGTTACGTAGCGAGCTAAATTATTTCCCTCCATGTCACGCTGACATATAACATACAGACAAAAGAAAAAGGATTTTGTTGTTTGTATTGTTGTAAGTTGCATTCATTTTTATTGTTGTTATTGCCATTGAGATATTTGTTTATGAAATATCAAGTGAGTAACGGGATTCAAACCCTTTTTTATAATGTCTGTCATTTTAAGGGGGCGGGGCTCAATATTTTCTTCTGCACCCGGGGCTTCAATCGACCATAGTCCGGCTCTGGATAAAGCAAAAGAAAAATAGGTAGGCTTGTACTGAAGCAAATAGGTTGGCTTGTACTGAAGCAAATAGGTTGGCTTGTACTGAAGCAAATAGGTTGGCTTGTACTGAAGCAAATAGGTTGGCTTGTACTGAAGCAAATAGGTTGGCTTGTACTGACGCAAAAAGGTTGGCTTGTACTGAAGCAAATAGGTGGGCTTGTACTGAAGCAAATAGGTTTGCTTGTACTGAAGCAAACAGGTTGGCTTGTACTGAAGCAAATAGGTTGGCTTGTACTGAAATATTGCTCATGCAACATATCTTTTTAAAAAATGGATGCCGAAAAAAAACAACTTTTGAAGGACATTTGAAACACACCAACCGCCACTCACCTCCCATAACAAAAGCTTTGAGAACTTAAACAATGTTTTTAAAAATATATTTACATAAATTTATTGTTCTCAAAACGCACGCTACCTTCATATGTCTTGGTTAATTGTCGCGTGAAACTAAATGCAATTTTATGCATGTTTTAGCTTTTGTTTTTGTGAGTGAAGATTCTTTTTTGGTAAAATAAAAATTTCACCACTTTTCTCTCTCTCTCTCTCTCTCTCTCTCTCTCTCTCTCTCTCTCTCTCTCTCTCTCTCCCTCTCTCTCTCTCTCTCTCTTGTCTTTCTTTCTCTTTATATTTCTAGCCATACAACATGCAAATTCTTTCTCTCTCTTTCTCTCTCTCTCTATATATATATATATATATATATATATATATATATATATATATATATATATATATATATATATTCGTTCAGACTATTTGTCCAAAGTGTATGGTTGTAAAAGACAACAGACCTTTTTTTTTATTTCAACAATTGCTCTTTGAACTTAAAACTATTTTGGATTTTGCTTTTGCGTCCACACGAGGTTACATCCCAAAACACGTCAACACAACACGCACGCACAAACACACTAATGCGCGCACACGACTATGTGACTATGTGTCCAGTAATTACTTTTAGGACAATAAAGAGAGAAAGAAAGAAAACATTCTTAAGGCCAAAGAAACATAAGTGAAAAAAAAATCCCAAACAAGAAATCAAATATCAAGTTAAAAATTGAGAGAGTAAGCTAAATATATATATATATATATATATATATATATATATATATATATATATATCCGTATCTGTACACAGGTCTACAATGTATATATGAATATGAATATACAGCATATATTTATATACGTTATTTGTTACTGATATACACAAAGAAAGACTTGCTAAGCCCAAAAAATAAAACAACATTTTAAACTCAGTTTTAAATTTACATTAAGACACGTACAACTGGTATATAAGCAAAGTTTTACATGTATATAATAAATGGAATGCATTCGGTGGGCGGGTTTTTAAAGTGTTTGTAATGTTAATTTTTTATTTTAAAAAAAATGGTAAAAGAAATATTAATTCTTCATTGCAAATCGATCGTGCTTAAATATTTTTGCACAGGTGTATAACTCCACTTCAAGCAAAAATAACAGTTTTCTAAACAAAATAAATAAATAAATAAAAAGCAGTTGTGGTTAAAACAAAAAACAACAACAGCCATCTCTTACTTACCTGTAAGGTGTTGATTGTCAACAGGTATCTCAACTGACGGTCCGGGATTGTCTTCTCTTGTCTGTCGTAGGTAAACCTACTGTACAGGTTGAGCAGGCCCACGGGTTCAGTGCAGACGACAGGGGGGAAAAGAAGGTCAAACTGCGCGCTCGCCTGATGACAGTTTGAAAAAAAAAAGACAAGACGTGGTTGCCATTTTGATGCCCCAGTGTATATTTTTTTGTTTATTGCAAGGGGAACTTTTTCTTCGGTGTGGAAAGCAAAACGTCTTTATTAAGGCAAGTGTGAAATGAAACTGGAAAAATAGATTTGATCTATAGTCTACATCAGCGCCACGTTCTGGTGGGCCCTGGGTACAAGCTGTGCCGAACCCAGGGATTTGGGGGCCTTGGGGGGCTTGGCCTCTTTGGGGGCCCCCTGCATTTTGACATTCGACACCATGATATGAGATAATGTACTTAATATTTGATGTAAAAAAATTGGAGGCCCCATTCAAGCTGGGCTGGGGAACTTTGGACCTCCCCCAGGTATGCCTTTGGGTACAAAGTACATTCGCGGGCCCCTTAGTATACTCGCTGACATCTTTTGGTGGGCCCTAAACAACGATGCATCCTGGAGCCAGATGTATATTTGCTTATAAGGCCCTCGGTTATCTTGGGCCCATTACAAACTTTGACATTTGCGGCTTCTCTGCACTCCCCCCCCCATTTCTCCCCCCACCCCACCCCATCCAAACAATGA
>JAGDYQ010000115.1:1561216-1562375 GCA_021962125.1 Bulinus truncatus
CAAGAAGGGCAACTCCTTCCCTATCAACGAAGACTTAGGTTATAGCCCTTGGTCGCAAATCTCAACCTCTACTCACGCTCTGACAAGAATGGCAACTCATTCCCCATCAATGAAGACTTAGGTTATAGCCCTTGGTCGCATCATGAGATTACTTTACATTTATCCATGATGGAATATCAGGAAGGTCTATTACATCGTTAGTAAATAAATGTTTAACATATTAATTAATGCACAGGGGGCTTCACTATCAGGACCACGGGTTAAACTCACAGACTGTTCTTAGGCTTTTAGGCCGAGACCTTCAGGGATATTTAGGGCCCCTAGCCAACGTACCATTCGGAGTCGTGATAATATCAGATTTCAGTGCTCGATTTAAGAAAAAACCAGTGCCGTGGATGAACAAAAATTTCTGCAGAGCCGGGGATAAATGTCTATGGTTTCATCCCCGGCAGGGATATATTAGCTAAAGCAGAGCCGGGGATGACAGGTTTCAGTGCCGGGGATATCCCCGGCATCCCCGGCGGTAAATCGAGCCCTGTCAGATTTGATATATAGATATACATGTATACATAGATCAAGCCCGTAGCGTGCAGGTGGGCCAGTGGGGCCGCCCCCCCCCCTGCATTTGTCTGGCCCCCTCTGCTTGTTTGCTCTACTTAGTAACATTTATTTCCCGCCTTCCCCCCGCTATTAGCCTGGCCCCTGCTGTAGAATTTTCACGCTACGGGGCTGATATAGATTGAAAGAAGCACTTATGCAGTGAGAATCCAGGGCAGTCGCCTAGTTGGATTATCCGTGAGATTAAGAATAGCTCCTGAGATATATTTAAATATAATTACCTCCCCTGTATTGTTGGCGGTTTTAAGAATATTTATTTTTTCTTCAACTGACTTACAAAAAAAAAAAAATAGATTTAAAAAAATGGCCCAGTACAGTAGTCAGCGAACTTTTTCATCGCTTGCCCCATAGTTGCCCATTGGGCTATATATTTATTTACTAAAAGTAAAGATATATTAAGGCGAGTATATTTTATTCACCCACGCTTTTATTTTTAGCAGTGATAATTTTTATAAATATTTGTCTGGTCTAAGAAATCATTTCTTACTTTTTAATGCATGTTGATAAAACAAGACACGAGTTTTTTTTGTTTTTTTTTTAA